>CM029608.1:39815776-40115776 GCA_017311375.1 Mytilus coruscus
ACGAACGGACGGACGGACGGACGGACGAACGAACGGACGCACTGACCGAAAACATAATGCCCCTAGGTGGGGCATAAAAATTAAAATTTTCGGGTTTGGTGAATCATTTGAGTATGCCTGAACTTCAAATCATTGAATTGTAATACAATATGGATGTCGACCATATACAGGTTTTGGATGATGTTGACAATCAGCGGAACTACTATGTTGCCATGGAAACTACAGTAAAATGTCAAAATTCTACAAAACCTTAAAGAAGCATTCCTCTCTTAAAATGGTAAGCCAAACCCATTGAAACTTTGATGATATGTTCCTCTCATGTACCAACGTGGCATCTGTCATCTAAATTTTGGAAATAATCACCGTTACCATAGAAACAGCAAAATGTTAAAAAAAATCAAAATGCTCCAAACTTGATGAAACTATAAATAAATGTTAACTGGCAGCTATAGATGAGACTTTGGAATTTCCAAAATGGCCGCCTTTGCCAATTTTACAGCAAGATGTACAGCCATGCATATATGCATGATATGTTCATTCAATGTTTAAAATGCCCAAAATGACTGCCACTTAGTGGCAACAAGGGGAGGGGACTTCCGCTATTGCTTGCAATAGCAATTCTAGTTGTAATTCCGATTACTTGGCTTGCGACAGTTGTGTCCAACAAGAATAAAACTTAACACCTTTGTTGTTTTCTCTATTTTGAATGACTGAGAAAGTCAGTAAAACATTGCATTACTTAAAACTATGGCAGAAGATCTGGAAAGAGGATTCGAACTATACCATAAGTATTTTTAGTTATATCATACGCATATGGCACGGTCTTGTTGGCCGAATTAGCACAGAACCTACAGACGCAACTCAATGAAATTAAAATTAAACGTTGACAAAACCAAAGCCTTAATGTTTGGTTTGGGACGTCTGCCAAAAATCTACGATTTTCTTACAATGACATTAACATTGAGATAGTAAAGCAGTATTTTTAACTATTTGGTGATTATTTTTACTGAAACAGGTAATTTAATTGTGACAAAAAAAACAACATTTATCCGATACGGCCTTCAAAGCCATGTACGAAATCCTGAAAATAGGAAGGATGTCTGATTCAGCTTTTGTAAAATGCCAGCGTGATCTTTCTTTTTATTTTCTGTTGTTTGGGTGCGAAGTATCCCTGGGGCTTTAGTATTATTATTTTATATTAGAAAAGATGCTTTTAAAATTCTGTAAATTACTTTTAAATCTGAAATCTTCAACACCAAATTATATGGTGTACGGGAAACTAGGTCACCATTCAGTCGACATTAATATAAAAGTTCGAGCAGTACTATTTTGGGCAAAATTGATGTCCGTTAAACAAGCACAGTTTTACTTTCGTTTATATTGTATCAACTTTCTCTCCAATGGCATATGATAGCTCAACATACCATGCAGACTGAATGGATTCTGTTTGTACAAACAAAAATCAAAATTGTGGTTTCTCATATATGATAGTGTATGATACACACAAATTCCTTAATCCAAAATTCGTCAAATTGTAAAAATCGGAATTTGAGGAATATTTTAATATTTTGGACTTAAAAGATGCAGTTGTTCTCTGACAATTTCAAACAACTTTATAAAAGTTGCCGATTGAAACAATAACTTCAAGGTGGAAAACCTAATCACAGAAAACCGTACCGTTTTGTCACCAATGTAACAATCGACAATTTGGAGACGAGTATCATTATATATTCGAATGTACTTGTTTGATCAAAAACGTAAAGATTGACAAATACCTTATAAAAATCTTGAAAGTATACTTCGTCGACCATTACGGGTAATGTACAGAATTGAACAAACTGGGAATAATACCCTTCAATTTGTATTTGTCAACTTTATTTAATTTTATGGTCAATGCTTAATCAATTTGTTGACAAGATTGAGAAAATTCCCAATTGACAGATGACGGTGATATATATATATATATATATATATATATACGATTTTATAACATCATCTTCGTATTTTATCATCTTATATTAGTACAGTTGTGCAAATCTATAGACTTATATAATTTTGTCCTTATCTGCGCAGTATCGTCTATTCAAGACGATCCGGAACATATTAAATTTGCTGGTTCGTCTTTTTATAGACTTCTATATATATATATATATATATAGTTTTGGTCTATGGATTTTAATCCATAATCTTGAACATCATAATATAAACAAAACTCGATACTCTAATAGACCAAAACTTACCTGTATTACTGATCTATTTTTAAACCTACAATCAGTATTGTTAAAATTATTGACACCGACGAAGGCTATTTGTTAAGCCGAAATATTTGTCAACACGATTTAATAACAACATCTTCGTATAATACCATCTTATATTAGTATATATATTTGTTACAGGCACACGTATAAAATTGCGGTTTTATCCAACGCAATCAAAGATTTGAACGTTGTTTTCAATTTAGACTTGTTTATATTTATTTCGTTTGGGCTTGTATTATATTTTCCTGCGGTTTATATATTCCGTTCATCCTATTTTGACTCTTTAAAATTCAAGAGTCTAACCTAAATTGAGGTAAATGAAATGGCCTTCCAAATACTTTTCGATCCCTAATATCACTGAAGAGACATAAATTGTCGAAATCCGGATATGGTGTAGAAAAAAATTAGCACCTCATGTTGTAGTTTACCATCTTTGCCGCAAGTTTATTGTTTTCTACTTGGTATTAAATTAATATAGAGATTCATTTTGTTACACCTTGTGATCAATTTATTTGGCAATCGTCAATGGCAGTCAGCAGGGTTTAAGAACATCAGTTGTTCGACCTGTTAGTCAAATGCGTTTTGTTAAAATATATTTTTTCACTCTTTTGGTCTTTTGGAAAATGTTGTTTGTGCTGTATTTAGACCCTCTACAACGAAATTTGTTACAGGCACACGTATAAAATTGCGGTTTTATCCAACGCATTCATAGGTTTGAACGTTGTTTTCAATTTAGACTTGTTTATATATTTGTATATAATTTAATATTGGATGTAACACGTCTTCTGATTGGCTGACGTTGTTTTGTTTATCAGCCCATAGATAGAATTTAGTCATGTGACCGTGACGTCATCGACGTTTTCATGGTTTCTCCGGTTTAAAATGGAATTTAGAATTAAATTATAAGAAATGACTGTAATATTTTTCTGTCTATTCGAAATAACATAAAAATGTGGTGCACACTGTTAAATAACCCGCTACGCGCGTGTCTTCATAGACAGAAAAATATTACAGTCATTCCTTAAATATATATATATATATATATATATTGCGGTTTTATCCAACGCAATCATAGGTTTGAACGCTGTTTTCAATTAAGACTTGTATATATATACAACTCGTCTAAACATCAGCCCAACAATGTTAGATCTGTAAATTTGCTTTCGCAAATTTTTGTTCTTCCTCGCCGGGATTCGAACTCATGCTACTGAGATATCGTGACACCAAATCGTCTGCACTGTATCCGACGCGCTAGACCACACGACCACCTAGGAATCACAATAATAAAGCTTTCGGTGGCCGGGTGTTACCTTTCCTCGTCAGTTTTAATCTAGCGTCGTAATACAGTACATGATATATAAGGCATGAAGATGGTATTGTATATATATATATATATATATACAACAAGTCTAAATTGAAAATATATACAAGTCTAAATTGAAAACAACGTTCAAACCTATGATTGCGTTGGATAAAACCGCAATTTTATACGTGTGCATGCAAAACAAATTTCTTGGTAGAGGGTCTAAATACAGCACAAAAGGATCATAGATCATATAAACCCGAAAGCAAATATAACACAAGCCCAAACGAAAAATATAAACAATAAAAATATAAATCATAGGTTTCAACGTTGTTTTCAATTTAGACTTGTTTATATTTTTCGTTTGGGCTTTATTATATTTGCCTTCGGGTTTATATGATCTGTTCATCCTATTTCGACTCTTCAAAATTCAAGAGTCTATCCTAAATTGAGGTCAATTATATGGCCTTCCACATACCGTTTCGATTCCTAACATCACTGAAGAGACATTAATTGTCGAAATCCGGATATGGTGTACTAATTTTGCACCTTTTGTTTGCGGTATACCATCTTTTCCGCAAGTTTATTGTTTTCTGTTTGGAATTAAATTAATAGTTAAGATCCATTTTGTTACATCTGGTGATTCGTTTTTTGACAATCGCCAATGGCAGTCAGTAGGGTTTAAGAACATCCGTTGTTCGACCTGTTAGTCAAATGCGTTTTGTTAAAATATACTTTTCACTTTTTTGGTCTTTTGGAAAATGTTGTTTGTGCTGTACCCTGTTACTTTATCTAGCGTCGTACTACAGTACATGATATATAAGTACAGTACATGATATATAAGGCATGGAGATGTTATTTTACAGATCAGCTAAATTATCTATAGTAATAGATAATTTAGCTGATCTGTAAAATAACATCTCCATGCCTATAGTAATAGATAATTTAGCTGATCTGTAAAATAACATCTCCATGCCTTATATATCATGTACTGTAGTACGACGCTAGATTAAAACTGACGTGGAAGGTAACACCCGGCCACCGAAAGCTTCATTTTATGGAGCCCAGGTGGTCGTGTGGTCTAGCGGGACGGCTACAGTGCAGGCGATTTGGTGTCACGATATCTCAGTAGCATGGGTTCGAATCCCGGCGAGGAAGAACAAAAATTTGCGAAAGCAAATTTACAGATCTAACATTGTTGGGTTGATGTTTAGACGAGTTGTATATATATATATATATATATTTAATATATATATATAAGGTTCATGTAGCGGCATTAAGTTTTACAGAAAAAAATACAACAATTAAGATATATATAAATATATATGTACTCAGTGCTCTTGGTGGGGTTTTAAAACGTTTTAAAAGTACAAACGGTAGCTATGGTATTTACTGAAAGGAAAATGTAAATAGTTAAATTGGCATTAGCTGTCAAATTCATGTTCACCTATTTGACTCAAATTCTCATTTTGATTTATAACACACTAAAACGTATATCCAACTTAAATTATAAAAAGTCTAAAATAAACAATTTACAATGCATGGTTCGATAATATGTTTCAGCATTTCGTGTGTATTTTACTATCGAGGTGACCTACGAAGACTGCCGACGGTCATGTAACCCATCTCTAGCTAAGAGGTTAAATTGGAGGTCACATGAATACGGATTCAATGAGGTAGAATTATTCACTTGCAAGTGAATGATTCATCAGCGATGTTTGTTAGATTATTTTGACAAAAATTCAACCAAACTGGCTGCTATAAGCGAATTATTATTGACCATTTCACTTTCATCATTGATTGAAGAAAAAAACATAATTATATCATTTTTATATCTCTTAGCTAATGCCCTTTAAAGAAATAAAAATTTAGGAATAATTTATGACAGGAATTTAACTGTGCATAAGCATATTAAACATTTACCGTGAGTGCATGAAAGTTATGTATTGAATGAAATCACTTACAGGATCCAGATGGGGCGCACCCAGCCATACACTAGGAAAACTTTATCTTTGATTGGATGAAAAATTGATTATGGTTGTGACATGTGTAATTCAGGTTCTTTTGCCAAAAAATGTTTCGATATCATTCAACTCAGGCATTACGTAAATGTACCGACTAAATGAGATCTGCTTCTCTGAAATCATTACCAAGTTGAAATGGGTGATCTGTAGTCCGGTTAAAGGCGCGGTTAACGATACTTTTATTTTTTATTATTACTGAAAAATTGTTAAACAAAAACCTTTTTCAAGTTGTCATTTTTGTTTTTATTTTAGATTATAATCAGAAGTGGAACAGTATTAGAAGAATGTTTATACTAAATCCCCTGAATTTATTGTCTCGCCCGAGACGAAAGTCGCGGAAAGCGAGACATTACAGGTGTTGCTTTTTGGCGGCGTTGGCGTCATCAAGTGTTAAGTTTTCTGCTTCTTCAGTCAGTTTGATATGAACTTCTTGTGACAGATCATTGATATTTTGTATCAAATTGTATTATTGTCGGCACTATCAGTTTGACTTCTAATTCGAGGCCCTGCTCCCTAGGTATAATGGTTCAGTGACTTTGGATTAATTTTCAGTTTTCAATAATAAATTGTCTGCTTGTGTTACTTGTGGTAAATCAATGACACTTTTATAAAGTTGCATCACTATCAGTACATATCACTTTGACAACTATGCTGAGGCCCTGCTCCCTATGTTATGGTCAAGCGACTTTGAATTAATATCAATTTCAATGTTTATTTTTCTGTTTTAGTCAGTTTGATAGGCACTACTTGTGATAGATCAATGATATTTTCTATAGTTTCGCAGTACTATCATGAAATTTCAGTTAGACGACTACTTCGAGGGCCTACCCCTCGGTCAAGGTCCAGCAATGTTGCTGTCCATCAGTCGAGACATATCTTCGTGTCAACAGTGTATTTATTATTTACATTTATTATTTAAAAGGTAAAACATGACAATTTTATTATATTTCACTATATATATAAAAGTTACATGGATTTTAAGTTTCATAAAGATAAATCTTTTGGGGATTTTGATGGGCTTCTTTTTCATCACTGCTGATGATGGTATTAAATAGACACCTGAATTATAATTGATACTGTCAATAAGTTATAACCTTTAAAATGTCCGAAATACTACCTTATATGGATATGCATACATTAGTATACTAATGTCTTCTCAAATATATAATTTTATGTTTATTTACGTATGACGCATTATTTCTTACCTTAGTTTTTGACCAATCCAATAAATGGGTAACAATGCATGATGGACTACTACGTGTTTACAATCAACCGACAACATATGTGTTATTTACTGTTATACAACACATTTTTCATGCATTACAGGATAAACAATTTCGCTAAGTTTTTCAACTTTTTATCTACATGTATAGTTCATGATATAAAGTATTCGTTTCATACTCAGATTAACGAATATTTGTTTCTAAGCGAAGAAACGAGTGCTTAAATAACCGAAATATATAGCCTGGCCCATTTATATTATTGATGATTCAACGAAAATTTCAGATATTCGTCCACAAGACAGCAACGAAACAACAGCGAAAAACACAATTACCCATAAGATGAACTTAAAGTTCATTTACTTAATTAGAAAATAAGGGATCCTGAAATTTTGAGTAGGTTTGCAAAAAGGGAAAGACTTTTGAAATGTGTCAAATATCGGTTGGGGTCAATAAAATGTCCCAGTTTTTCACATAATTGATGTAATGATATTAGATCTACTTTTATGATATAAAAGTCATTTAAATCGAGGAAGGGTATGTATTTATTACTTTGTCTCTAACAAACAAACACAATTTTAATTGAGTTAAGCCTTCCAATTGATATTTTATAGTGTGTCTTTCTATGTTGTGATGTTATACTATTGTTTCAGAAAAAGGAGAAGGTTTGGTACCATTAAAACGTTTAATCCCGCTGCAAATGTTTGCACCTGTCCTATGTCAGGAATCTGATGTACAGTAGTTGTCGTCTGTTTATGTAGTTCATAAGTGTTTCTCGTTTCTCGTTTTATATAGATTAGACGGTTGGTTTTCCAGTTTGAATGGTTTTACACTAGTAATTTTGGGACCCTTTATAGCTTGCTGTTCGGTGTGAGCCAATGCTCCGTGTTGATGGCCGTACCTTGACCTATAATGGTTTACTTTTATAAATTGTTACTTGGATGGAGAGTTGTCTCATTGGCACTCATACCACATCTTCCTATATCTACAAACACCTTTCAGAAAGATTGGTTTTCCATTAACTTGAAACGAGATATTTACTATAGAATTCCATGAAGCATTTTAACCCTAAACCAAATATGAGTTGCACAATGGCCTAATATGATAACGTATCTAAGAAAGATTGGTTAAATCATAAGTGGTTTAGAAGGAGTTGTGGATACAATACGAAGCAATGGCAAATCTCATGTTTAGGAAATAGAAACCCCAAAAATAACTTTGACCAAAAACTAAATATGAAGTGCAAAATGGCATTGTTTGATAAGGAATATGAGGTTTAATTTCATTATGATAAGTGGTTAAAGAGGTTGGAGTTGTTGATACAAAGGAAACCTATCGTACCGGAAGAACGAACAGACGAACGGACTATAAGGCGGACGGACAGCCGGACGGACCGACGGCCGACCGGCCGTACGGACTCTCATCACGATATACCTCCGTTTTACCATAAATGCGGGGTATAAATATGTATAGGTGATGTAGTGATTAGCCCCGCTTGCAAAAATATATTTTATGGAACAGTTGAAAGAATTTTGGCTTGTAATCCATGTTTCATCTTTTCATCTTTATTTATTCTAAAAGATTTTATCGAAAGATATTAATTTTCATAAGGGTCAAATAAGATATTTTTTCTTTGGAACTCTTAATTGCATAATACTTTATTTTCCTTAATATGTATTTAAATTGACAACAGATTCAAATCCTTAAAGGCCCAGCTCGTTCAGAATGGCGTGGCTCATTCATAATGGCCTGGTGTAAGTCTGTAATGGACCGGTTTCGCTTTTCATTAGTTTTTGGGATATAATTGGCAACAGAAGGACTTCATCTACCGAAAAAGTGTACAAAATATGTTAAGTTATTTACCGTCCCTTCTTTTTATAACACATTTTTTTTTTTTTTTTTTTTGTGTTTCTCGAAGCAGTAGTGTTTTAATGGCATTATACAGGATACCCCAAAAATCCAAGAGCAAATATATAGAGGCATGAAACCTATTCCTTCAAACCGCCAAGGCTCCGTGTTGAAGGCCGTACTTTGACCTTTAATTGCTTACTTTTCACACATTGTGACTTGGATGGATAATTGTCTCATTAGCACTCATACCACATCTTCTTATTTTTATTGACCGGTTTCAAAGAGCTCAAATGATTTTTATACTGAACATTGGTCACTTCATTGAAATTTCACTATTTCATGTGAAATTAATGCACAGGAACAATGCAGAACAATGGACACAACCTGTTCAACTACTTTTGCCAGGCGAAAAGAAAGATGAATTGTATAACCAATAAACTATATTTTTTAATCTGAGCATGCAAATTGAATATTATGTTATATATTTTACATTTAATACATTGACTGAACAAAAATATTTATCATGAGAGTCCCAGACACCATATAGGTTAACATTTTCCCACCAGTTCCACGTGTTTTATGTGGTAGTAAACTCGTAGTAGCCCACAATGCATTGTAGTTCATTGAGTCAGTTTTTCAAAGACATGTTTACCTTCATTAAGGTTCATCTATACACTTCAACAAAATAGCTGTTTACACCATCAAATTTTCTCTGAATGCAGACAAAACTCTGCAATTCTAATAGTTTTAAATCGTGGCAGCACCTAGATATATACAAGTTGTATTCATTTTGTGCTTTAAAAGAAAAAAACTTTGTGGATTTTGCTAAACATTTTCTTTCCTATAGCCACAGGTGGTGTAAAATAAACAAAGTCATGTAAAACTTTGAGATGGTCCCCTCAGGTAATGATTGTATTGTATCATATTGATTGATATGGACAATAGAAATCTACTCACAACAAAGGTGATTTAAATAGTGTAAATGAGTGGACTGTATCAAAGAAAACTCAGGTGTTTGTTTATTTAACCATCTTCTGTGGCAAGGAAAGAAAATGTTCATCAAAATCTATAAAGTGTTTTAACTTTTTGGAACATAAATTGGATGTAACATTAATTTATCTAGGTGCTGCCAGGCTTTAAAATTTTAAAATTACACAGTTTTGTCTGTACTCAGAGAAAATTTCAAGGTGTAAACGCAGCCATTTTATAAAAGTGTATAGATGAACCTAAGGTAAATATTTATACTATTAAATTTGGAGACCAAATTTTTAGCCGGTTTGTCTCCGATCCGACGATCGTCTGAAGTATTATATAATAATAAATAATTAGTGTATGTAATGTACTTTATAACTTCATATAGTAATTGCTTTAATTAGCGTAGCTTAATTACTAGTAATTAAACCTCAAATAAAGTTCCGTAGCTGGTTCCTTATCGTCTAAGTTTTTGTAAGCAGGTGGAAATGGTTTTGTATTCAATTTGTCTTGAATTTATGACAACTCGGCCCACAGCCAACTCGATCCACTCAAACACTCTAACTAATTATTACAACTTGCATCACTTTATCAAACTCGCACCACTAAAAAAAGAAATATAACAAACTCGAAGAAATGTGTTTAATCATTAGATTGTTTTTCTCTTAGTAAATTCCTCCTTTCTCGGAGCACCCGTTTTACACAGAGACAGAACTCGCACCACTCGAAAAAAAAAATACTACAAACTCGCACCACTGAAGAAATGTTTTATTTCTTCTTCTCTGAGTTATTTCCTCCGTTCTAGGAGCACCTGTGTAACACCGAGACAGAAGCTACTAATTGGACATTCAAACTCCTATGGAAGAAGAACTGACAAACTAATCAAAACTATCAACATAATGCATCAGTGCATAAAAACAGTTTGAGAAACACGAACCCAAGCTGTGTATCACCATAAACATTTCAAGTAGTCTTTAGTTTTTCTAGTACTAGTAATTATTATACTGACGTGATGAGATGAGACACTTTGCCAAAAAAAGGCAGGATGACAATTTATGTAAAACAAAAGTCAGGATAAACTTTAAAAAAAATGCAGGACCAAATAGAGTGAAAAATAAAAAGGCAGGACAGAGATTACAATTAAAAAAAATGCAGGACAAAATTTTTCATCCTAGCCCCCATAAAAATCAAATGGTAGCTCCTAACTATTATCCTCCTTGTGTCCAAATCAATCAATACAATACAATACAATTGTTACCTGAGAGGGGCGCATCTCTAAGTTTTGCACCTTTCGCAAGAATGAAAAAATGCTCAACAACAGTAAAAAAAAATGTTTCTGAAACACAAAATGCATTCAACTTTTGTATATCTAGTTGAGGCTTGGCTTACATCCTTTAAATCCTTCAAACTGCACACTGTTAAGGTTCATCATAACAAATGGACAAATATGGCCGTATTCACACCTCAAAACAAAAACTACTCTGAGTACAGACTTACCTGTGCAGTTTGGAAAGTTTTAATGCCTAGCATCCACTAGATATATGAGATTTAAATGCATTTTGTGTTTCAGAAAGATAAAATCATTTCTGGATTTTGATGGGCATTTTTCCATTCCCTCAGAAGGTGTAAAATAAACAAACACCTGAATTACATCCCAGCTCCTTTGTTCTACCAGAGGTGATCTGAGCCGGATCATCCCTACCAGATCACCCCAGCTTGAGTTTCTTTGTTCTGCATGCTTTCCTTTGTTTGTCTTGTTTTGAAACATTTTGGCGGGAATGCTTAATCCACAATAAAACTTGGAATTATTTATTGAGAAAAGACACACTTTCAAAATTTATGTAGAAACAGTCCATTATCTATGCTGGGATTCGAACTCAAGACCTTTAATATATCAACCCACGACACATACCCTACACCAGGACGACTGGATACCACCTCTCTGTAATTTAACATATTTAAAGGAAGCAAGATATTTTCATAAGTGGTTCGAGTTGGCAGACCTTTATTCGGTGGGATTTTAACCCTTGTCATAAATAAGGCGAGTTGTGAGACTGATTGTTCAATTGGATTTTATCCTTTTTCATAAGTGGGGCGAGTTGGTAATCAAGAGTGGGGCGATTTTTAGAAAGTGGCGATTTAGTGTGGGCCGATTGGCCATTGGGCGAGTTGGCATGGTTTCGTGTTTAAACATCGTGTTCGGGGTCATGAAGGATATGTATTATATAGTAATATAAAACGTATATTATAATGGTTGTGTGGCGTTCTAAACTAGATTTTATGAATTGTAAATGGTTTTCGTCTTATCTAAAACAGCTGGGATGTAAAATAGTTATCCCATTCGGACTTGGTGTGTCAGTGTTAGATCACCCTCTGGCCTCCGGTGATCTTACACTGACACACCACCTCATGGGATAACTATTACTACATTGATACTGTCCACTCAGTTACACTCTTTAACTCACCTATAGTTGTGTAGATATCTATTGTCCATGCCAATCAAGGACAATCAATACAATACAAAACAGTTGTTACCTGAGAGGAGCATCTCAAAGTTATTAACTTATATCCCAACTTATAAAAAGAAGATGTGGTATGATTGCCAATGAGACAACTGTCCACAAGAGACCAAAATGACACAGAAATTAACAACTATAGGTCACCGTACGGCCTTCAACAATGAACAAAGCCCATTAGTTTATTTTACACCTTCTGCAGGAACGAAAAAAAATGCCCATTAAAATCAAAAAGATTTAATCTTTCTGAAACACAAAATGCATTTAACTTTTATATATCTAGCGGATGCCAGGCCTTAAAACTTTTTTACTGGACAGGTAAGTCTGTACACAGAGTAGTTTTGAGGTGTAAATGCGACCATATTTGTCCATTTGTCATGATGAAACTTAATTATCAGTATCAGAGTTATAAGAGGTGTATACACAGCCATGTCTATCCGTTTGTTATGAGGAACCGTAATCAAAATAGGTGTATAATTATAAATTCACAATAATAGCAGTTCGTTTAGATACATTGCACAACTATCAATCAACAATCATTTGTAAACTAAAATGCACTGTAACATATATTACTCACCGTACTAACGGCCATCCCGATCGTTTACCTGTACAGCAACATCTATTCATAGATGACGCAGTTCAAGGTTGAGGGCCCTTCATTACGAAATTTTCAAAGTGCAATAATATCAAGCAGCAAAAAAAAAAAGAAAAAAATAACTGAATAAAAGAGACATGCCATTTTGTATACGTACCAAAGGGATATTGTTTCATTGCATTTAATAGAAAATAGGGATTTTATGGCAAATCAAGCCAAGATTTTACAGAAAATTCAGACTTTAAAACAGAGATTTTTGTTATAAATTTTAAACATAGATGCCTCAGGGGCTAGGATGAAATTTGAAAAAAGGCAGGACAGGAGTTTTGAGGTAAAAAAGGCAGGATGAGCAACTTGGCAAAAAAGGCGGGATGACAATTTATGTAAATAAAGCCAGCATAAATTAATAAAAAAGGCAGGACCGAATAGAGCGAAAATAAAAAGCAGGAGACAGAGATTACAACTAAATAAAAATGCAGGACAAAATTTTTCATCCTAGCTGCACCCCACCCCCACCCCACCCCCATAAAAATCAAATGGTAGCTCCCTAAAGTCGAGCGCACCCTAAATGGTGTACTTCAATATGCCCATAGTTGTACTTGATTTAATTAATATCTTTAGAAATCACTGCTAGCACTGCATGCAGTTATTTTCTATATCTATTAGGTACACACTTGTAATGTATAAGAGTACAGGGAAAGGCTGTGGATTTTCTATTAAATTTTCATGTTAAGCATTGAAGTAATAAAAGGATACATAATCCTAAACAGGTTCGGACAATCACCAATTGGTTATTATATCCCTTTTGTTCCGTTCCGCACCACAAAGTACCGTGCAGTGGGTAAAACAAAACTATTGACATCAACATTTGAGGTTGGCCATTTCCTATTTTGGGTAATACTTAAATGCTCAAATACTGAGAGGATTCATTTCTGACTCACCAGCGTATTGACATTTTCTTTTTCGGAAGAATTGTAAGGATTCTGGTGTTTCTATAGATTTTTTTTCAGCAGACATTTAATTTATTTTCTTTACATTATAAAAATAAGGAGATTTGATATGATTGCCATTGAGACAACTATCCACCAAAGTTCAAATGCAGTGGATGTAAGCAATTATAGGCAACCTTTCGGCCTTCAACAATGAGAAAAATCCATACCGTTGTTTGTTTGTATGATTGTGTTAAAACAACACCGTCATTTTATTTTGTATGTATTTCATTTATAGAGTTTAATCGGATTATTGGTCAAAATTGTACATTAGAGAATTCAAATAATACATAATTATCAATTTTAACAAATGTCCTTCAATACAATGTTCGTTATGATTGAAAGTGTTACTCTTTCAAGTATATTTTTTGTGTGTGTAGTTTCCTTCTTTTACATTTTGAGAAAAAATACTCTGCGAAAGGAGTTCTAGGTAAACGCATTTTTATTGACAGATATTTGATGTGCTTTTAATTATTCAACTGCTTAAACTAAGAAAGATCTTACAAAAGAAAGAAAAAGGCCAATCACCGCATAATGCTGTTAATATCTGAAACTTAAACTTTTCTGTGATTATCCTTTTATATCTTAATTTTGAGTGATACGACGTTGATGGTAGATCTTTGACATTCCGGTAAAATCAAACTAGAAACTTTTAAGACATAGGAATATTTAACTCAACCTATTATATCGACTCCTTTTTGGGGTAAAACCCGTATGTCACATTTAGATATCGTTGGATTGCTGTCTTATTCTAAATTTACCTTTAAAACATATTTGCAATCAAGTTAACTCTTCCAAACTAGACAAAACGAAGGATGATGTCAGTGCTTCAAAAGTTGGACTTTGTCAAAAGTGATGTTGAAGTATAATTATTTGAAATAGGTTGATGTAAAAGACACGTTGGATGCTATACATTAAAGGTTAAACAATATGTTATAAGTGGAAAATTTAAAGAAAATTAAAAAAAAAATTATAAAATTACCACTCTAATATATTATACCCAGTGTGATATAAAAGTTTTAGTTTGAAATCTGTAGGAAGAGTTAGTCCGACAAACTTGTACTCTGTATGCACAATTTCACAGAAAATACAAAATTCAACATTTTGTCATTTGTGAAAAAACAAAATCCTGAGATGATGCTCTGATTTAGCTTATTGTACTTACATAAAATTATTTATAGCATTTCAACGATGTGTATGTTGGCAGTTTACCTCTAAATGTAGTTAAACAAGGTAAATGTTAGGTCAACACAAAAGTGAATGCAGTACATTGTGTATAAATTATTTGGCACTTTTACAATAATATGTATTAATTTTACTTGTTTGGTCCATTTGATTACCTTATTTATGTGAACCATGCTTTAAATAGTTTGAGATTTGTGACTACTATATGTTCTGAAACACCTCAGCTGGCATGCTTTTCGAGTAATTGAGAACTTCATAGACATACAATCATTTTATTATCATGTATGTCATTTCTTCATTTCAAATCAACAGTAATATTAGAAATCCCTTATGAATGCAATAAAACGCCTTTTCCTAATTTTAACCAGCTTGACTCAAACTCTAAACTTAAAGCTATATTAGATCCCAATAAAGATATTTTGTCTAGAGTTGTAAGCTATACAAAGCAATCCATGGAATTGCGAAAATAGGGTCCACATTGGTCAATTTTCTAATGTATATACTTATATAGATATATTATTACTATTAACTTGACATGTTTAGTCTTTAAACTAAATTTAGCTACATATTTAAGTTAAAACTACTTACATTTCATGCATTTGACAGTGGCAAATTTGAACGTTGTATTATGTTTTGGGGTCAAACTGCAAAAGTAAATTTTAGTTGTTAACTTTATTTAAAGTGACAACAAATAAGAATTTGGCAATGACCATAACCACCAGTTAAAACATTCAAGCTAATACAGATAATATCTTAGTTCTTTATATTTTAGTATTTTATTCCTATTGCCTTCAAAGGACCAATTGGAGAATAGGGAAGAAATAGTTCTCATCAGCAGATTAATAATGAGTGAATTGGCATTACATTTAATGGCTAATCTGGGCACATCGACTCATCTACATATTGACACATTAACACATTAATATATTGACACATCGACACATCGACATATTGACACATCGACATATTGACACATCAACATATCGATACACTGACACTGATTTATGATCAATCTGTCGCCATAGCTAGGCTTTTACAAAGACCAATATAACGCCTAGTGCTGTTTGACTTTGGAATCTATACGGTCCTCTGGCACCATGGTAAGTGTAAACGGAAATTTACCGTCGTAAGGCTGTCTAAAATAAGAATCTACTGGAAAAGGCTGTGTCAAATAGAAATATAACACAGTATGATGTGTCCAATGGTAGGTAATCTGGCGTCCTAGGCTAGGGTTAGGTATTAGGGTCAAATGTAGGGTTAATGTTAGGGTTTAAGGAAGTTCGCTACTCAGTTTCAAAATAACAAGCTTTTCATTACACTAGAATATATTGATAGGGGTCAAATAAAAGAACTAAAAGAGCAAAAAAATATATAGGTCAGAGTGCTTGTGTTCGAGATATTAGCCATTGAAATTTTGGCGGGAAAATGTTCTCTCTTGATTTTCATAGCTTTATCATTGACAAGTTTAAGTTCTCAAAAACTATTAAAAATAACAAAGATTTTATAAAATTTTACAGATGACTTATAATTATACATGTAAAAGATTCATAAAAAGAAAATGGGGTTAGTAGTCAAAATTTTTAAGGCATTCAAAGGGATAAAACGAGAGGATTCTGAAAATCTGACAAAAATTCCAAAACATGACAAGCGAACATCCTTAAGGTTAGAGATAAGGGTAAGGGCTGGGGTAGGTTTATGATTAGGTTAAGGACCAAAAGGCAATATAACGCCCTAGGCTATGTCAAGTGACAATCTAGCGACATAGGCTGTGTCAAAGAGCAATATAGCGCCGTAGGCTGTTTCAAATGGCAATATAACGCCGTAGTCTGTGTCAAAGAGCAATCTAGCAACTTAGGCTGTGTCAAACGGCAATGTAGCGCCGTAGGCTATATATATATATATAAACGCCTAAAAAGTGTACAAAACAACACCAATATTAAAAATGAAAACATTAAATGTAATCATCTATAAATATTTCGGATAACAGATATCCTTCATCAGTATGATTATGATGTAAAATGAATCATATCAATCTATTCTGATTTTACCATAACAATCTTGAAATTTATACAATTAAAACAATTAAAACCGAACACAAAAACACTTGTAAAATGACGTAGGTAATATAGCTATTTGCAACAGAGACTGCATAGATATGCTTCAAATAAAAATAGTAATGTGCGATATGAACTGGTACAATTCTAAAATTTCAAAGCTGAAAACATTTAAGATGTTACAACAACGACTGCGTGGAAATACAATCCCAATGAACAGCACTGACCGATCTAAGCTGGTATAATATTTCAAATTTGACAACGGTAAAGTAAATGATTACAACAGAGGCTGCGTATTTAATCATCCCAAATAAATAGCAGTTTGATAATGATTCAAAAAAGATAATAATAAATTTTGACAAAGGTTGAGTAATTGAACGTGACTGCGTACTTGTACATCCCAAATGAACAGAACCCTGCGATTTAAACTTGATGTTACCTCTCTATACTAACATCCCCATGACGATTGTATTGAAGCCTGTAGGAAGTCTGGAGCTCCGCAACACCTTGCATCAACCTACTGAATGTCTAGTCCAGCTTCTAACTTTGGTATTGAAATGCAATAACTTCACATTCAATGGTGAACACTTTCTCTAAGTTAATGGAACAGCAATGGGAACAAAGATGGCCCCGTCTTATGCCAATATTTTTATGGGGAAATTAGAACAGCGAATTCTCAATTCTTCTCTTTATCAACCTCTCTCTGGTTCCGATTCATCGACGATATTGACATGAAGTAGGATAATACTAAACAACAACTTAATTTGTTCATTCAACATGCCAACGATGCTCATCCTCAATAAAATTCACTTATGAAATCTCTGACTCTAAGATCACATTTCTTGACACTGCTACGCCAGTGAAGGATGAAATAATATTGACATATCTGTATTACAAACCAACAGACAAACATCAATATCTTACTCCTTTGAGTTGCTATCCTAAACATTGCACCAAGAGCTGACTTACCATCCCAAATTTGACAAGTTATCACACCTAATCCGCGAAAATTGGAAAGAAATCGAAAAACATCCTAAACTATCCAAAGTCTTTCCCGATTCATCTGTACTGGCTTTTCGTCGGCTCAAAAGCCTTAAAGACTTGCTGGTGAGAGCTGATTTATCATCTAATACAGGTTCTTCGTCTGTGGGCTCTTGCAAGGGATGCGGAAACAAACGATGAAACGATGTCTGACTTGCAAACAAATACTGAATACCAAGACTTTTAACAGTAACTCCACTGGTACGGAATACACCATATTTTGCAATGTTAATTGCAAGACTACAAATGAGGTGTATCTTCTACAGTGTAAATGTGGTCAACAGTATGTTAGCGAGTCAGAACAGCCATTTCGCAAACGAATGAACGGCCATCGTAGCGACTATGAATGCAAGCCAGACCTTCCACTCAGCCGACATTTGAGATTTCTGGCCACACTAAGGCAGATCTCAATCGACTGACCATTACAATCATAGACAACAACACTGCTTGGTCTAGGAGGTTAGACTCACTCGGGAAAGATTTGGATAAGAAAATTAAAACTTTGGCACCAAATGGGATAAATGAAAAGGTGTAGTTCTAATTCGCACAGTGCTATTCATTTGGGTTATATTACATATTACTACACAGTCTCTGCATGTTGCTATTTCTTTACCTTTGTCAACTCTAAAATTCTTGTGTTATACCAGTTTAAATCGCAGGGTTCTATTCATTTGGGATGTACAAGTACGCAGTCACGTTCAATTACTCAACCTCTGTCAAAATTTATTATTATCTTTTTGACTCATTATCAAACTGCTATTTATTTGGGATGTTTGAATACGCAGACTCTGTTATAATGTCTTTACCGTTGTCAAATTTGAAATATTATACCAGCTTAGATCGGTCAGTGCTGTTCACTGGGAATGTATTTCCACGCAGTCGTTGTTGTGACATCTTAACTGTCGTCACCTTTGAAATTTTAGAATTGTACCAGTTCATATCGCACATTACTATTTTTATATGCAGTCTCTGTTGTAAATAGCTTTATAACCTACGTCATTTTACAAGCGTTTTGTGTTCGGTTTTAATTGTTTTAATTGTATAAATTTCAAGATTGTTATGGTTAAATCAGAATAGATTGATATGATTCAGTTTACATCATAATCATACTGATGAAGGATATCTGTTATCCGAAATATTTACAGATAATTACATTTAATGTTTTCATTTTTAATATTGGTGTTGTTTTGTACACTTTTATGCGTTTATATAATTTATTTATTGTGTACATGTATCGTTACTCGTAACGATCCAGCGCCCTCGAAAGATCGTTGACAAATATCTAGACGTCTTATATATATATATATATATATATACAAGTCTAAATTGAAAACAACGTTCAAACCTATGATTGCGTTGGATAAAACCGCAATTTTTATACGTGTGCATGCAAAACAAATTTCTCGTTAGAGGGTCTAAATACAGCACAAACAACATTTTCCAAAAGACCAAAACAGTGAAAAGTATATTTTAACAAAACGCATTTGACTAACAGGTCGAACAACAAATGTTCTTAAACCCTGCTGACTGCCATTGGCGATTGCCAAATAAACGGATCACCGATGTTATAAATGGATCTTAATCATAAATTTAATACAAAACAGAAAACAATAAACTTGCGGAAAAGATGGTATACCGCAAACAAAAGGTGCAAAGGTTTTGTACACCATATCCGGATTTCGACAATTAATGTCTCTTCAGTGAGGTTAGGAATCGAAACGGTATTTGGAAAGCCATACAATTTACCTCAATTTAGGATAGACTCTTTAATTTTGAGGAGTCAAAATAGGATGAACGGATCATATAAACCCGAAGGCAAATATAATACAAGCCCCAAAAAAAAAAAGTCTAAATTGAAAACAACGTTCAAACCTATGATTGCGTTGGATAAAAACATATATGGAAATTGCAACAAATAAAAGACAGCAGAAAAATTTGATTACACGTGTAACATATAGTATGGAGACTTCGTTAACAGGCATACATAATATTTGATAGAGGTCTCATGCATATTCTTGCTGCTGTATGAATATGTAATTCGGTAAGGAATTACTTCTACCGTATATTACAGTTGAGCGTAAACATACTTATAAAGTCTTCTCCACAATACAATATATATATAACGATACAAACTGAATGTGAACTGCATTATATAATATTATAAACAACATAAATATTACAAAACTATACAGAGATTATGAAGATGATGATAATGATGATGATGTTCGTTTTACCTATGTTGATATTATACTACGAGGAATCTTTTGATCTCTTTATAAGACTGTTTAACACTTTGCACATTTTGATCATAACAAAGAGTTTCTTTTCCAAAACCAATGCAAATTGGTAACCAAAATGAAATGGGAACAAACGAACACTGTCATTTGTAAGCTTCAACCTCCGTATTGTTTTGAAATAATGTTCAAATATGCAATAATGCTTTGATACGAAGCTGACGAAATTGTTTATATAAATAAATTCGTTTGAAAATCTATACGTCGCCATGATATTCCATTTTAACCGAAATGCAAATGACGATTTCAAAGACCCGTACATACGACCTGTAGCTTTAAAAATCTGTAAAATAACCTGGGAGTGTTCTTGTAGTATATCTCTTGATAAATGATATAAAACCATTAAATATTACGCAGAACGTGTTTAAAGGCCACGAATAAGGACTTTGAATTTGTTTCTAAGGTTCGTAGGCCATAACAAAATAATACATAACTACGGACAAAGGGAAAAAATCAATGATTATTCCAGTCATCTGATCTCGCTCTTATAATCAACTACACGCATTTAAAGTCTCATTATGCCATGCCTTAGAGTAAAATAAATTAGCACAAGTCATGTACTAAAAGCTATTAATTAGTAAACCTATCTCAATGATATCGTTCTTAAATATTTATAGAAATGCAATACTATGTGGTTTCTAGCAAAATTACATAATTACAAACACTATTGAAGGTTTACTCCTGGTTTGCCCACTTTTAATTATACCAATTAGCTATTAGTAAAGAAAACAAAAAGACAAAAGGTTTAATGAGCATACAATTGTATAGTCTGTTCCAACTTAGGTAATAGTATATAGTTTATCAGTGATTTCTATATATTCAGGTATTTTCATTGTGTAGTTCCATTTTCATTTGTATAGATAAATAATAAATAAATCAAATATTTTTCTCTCAAAAATTTAAAATCAATTCAATCGATTCATTTAACATACATGTACATCTAATGACAAAACAATGACATCCATCTATAAAAGTGTCTTAATAATAAAGTTTCTAAATGATTTTCATGATATAAATACACCAATACAAGTCTTCTTTTATTGTAAACATAATTTATGTAATATATGAATAAAATTTATACATGCATTGCATAAGGAAATAAATAAAGCACTATGGTAAAATAAGTATTATGGGGCACTATATGTATAATAATGGAAAATAAATAAAGCACTATGGTTTTACAATCTTTTATATACATTTCAAAAGTCACAAAACATTATATTTACAAAGTCACAAATTACAATCTTTCACTAAGTCATTCAGTTCAAATGGAGAAGATGGGATGCTGCGTCAGAGTAGTCTATCACGTTGACGAGTCCTTGTTGGTATCAGTCTTTCAGTAGTTGGAGTCTGGTGTCGATTACTCTGTATCGTCGTCTTTTTGGTGGGCGGGCTCCTCCTGCTGCATACTGGATAATGGTACATTCTGTTAGTGTCTGGGTCTTCTTCAGTAACTCAATGATCTCGTACATGTTTAGGGTGGTCATGTTGGAGTCTCTTCTTAATTTTGTTGTGCCATCCTTCGGGGTCCTTCTGTGTAGTAGTGGTTCCATAGAAAGCGGTTTCCTTTAACCCAAAACTCTGTTTCTGGTTGAAGTTGTAACTGATGTAGGTACGCGCTTTAACGTATGTGGCTGAAGAAGCGTGAATAGATGACCTCGTCTTTTCCTGGTTGTAGAGCATACACTAGTGGGAACATAGAACCATCTACCATTGCATGAACTGTGTACAGCTGATGGAAGAGAGTTGGACATTAGTAGAATGTGCCGTCGCAGAAGATCGTGTTCGCAACAGCAAGGTGTGTCAAGTTGTTTGTTGTTGAGAAGATCAGCATGGGTGGGTAGATGTTGTCCGACGGTAAAAGGAACTGTTTTCTTGTAGTTGTAAGGCACCATTCATCCTGCAGGTCGATGTCGATAGTTGTCTTGGGTAGGAAGGATCTGTTGAGTGACCTTTGGTGGTAGAGTGATGTCTTGCAGGAGTAATAGGTAAAGCTTGGCTACTAAACAGTTGCATTTATATTTTATTGGTTAGAATTAATTGGATATTTTTTTTTTAAATTAAATTTCAGAACAGTGTATTTATTAAAATTTAAAAAATTTAAATAAGGTGAATAAATAAATAGAAATTTAAATGATTTGTTGATAAATTGTCAAAATAATAAACATTTTTGTATAGATTTTGTTTATATTTTTTTATATTTGACAATTTCAATACATTTTCCTGCTAAAAAATATAAAATATAAAATATTTTTGCACTTTTCCTTGATTTAATAGCAGAATTAAGTATCTTTTATAAAATTTTACAGGTAGAATAAAGGTAAAAAATATGACTATAATTCAGAAATAAACTATAATTGTTAAAACAACAAAACACCCTATGTTTTTATAAACCTGCAATCAAAAGTGGGCAAACCAGGATGACACCCTATTGAATATATGTAGTTACAATTTCAAATAGGCAAGACAACAATAAAATCTATGAACATACAACACATTCATTACCATAGATATACGTGGTAAAAAATTCCTGCATGGAACCATCAGTAGTAACTGAATGAAAGGTACCAGTTTACTATCTACATCATAACCTGAATAAAATAAATATTACATGCATAATTAGTCTACTGATTTAGACATTACTTTAACATAAATCTAAACACAAAGTACTCAATGAAATGTCTACTAGTTTCAAAGCTCTTATTAATCTTATATACTATTTTATATGAGTCGATGTTGTCACCTGGAAACAAATAAAATCTTAATTTTAATGCTGCGTTCACACATAATTCGAATTCGATTCGCATTTACTAATTCGAATTTGAAACGTTTGACGTACGTCCAAACGTAAATTTTAATACGAATTGCTATGCGCGTCAAATTCGCTTTACTGTCCAAACGACGTTAACTTTTCATTCGCATTATCAATTAATTAATTCTAATTCGAATTCGAATTACATTTTAGAAAGTGTCCACACCACAGTTATCTCGAATTAAAGCGAATTAACTTATTTGCATTAACAAAACGCATTTCCAATGCGAATTGGATAATGGGAGTTAGCCAATTCGAATTCGGTTCGAATTAAAAAAAAAAAAAACAGTGTGTGAACGCGATTAGCGAATTCAATTCGCATTCGATTCGAATTCAATTCGAATTAAAATGTACGTGTGAACGAGACATTAGATACTTGAGGAGAATAACTCTTTAACTGTAAAGTCAAAGCCACCAAAATCAAATGTCGTAAGAGAAAAAGTGTTGTGTGCTCGCAATCATTTTAAACGTCGTCACATTGTTTTAAGTCCGGAGCTTGTAGTTCCTTGGTTGTCGTTGGTTGCTGTCTCTCCTACTGTATTTTTGTTACTTTTATTATTTTGAAGATAAATCAGACCGTTTTTTTTTTTTTTTTTTTGATTGTGCATGTTTTAAAAGTCAAGTTTATATAGTTTAAAGTACTACATTGTATATGGTATTTGTTTTCCTCATTGTTGAAGGTTCTACGGGCCTTTTATAGCTTACTATTCGGCATATGAATTACATGTTGTTAAAGGCCATACGATGGATGACAAATACGTGCTTTCATCTACATTATTCAGATTTTGTTTGATAGTTGACAGTCATACCACATCTTCTTATTTTATATTGACCTGTTGTTTATGAGTGATGACATTATCTATTCAAACTTAAAAAGGATTTGGTCTTATAGGCGGATCCAGAAGGGGCCTGAGGGCCCGCCCCCCTTCCACCCTTTTCGTGGGAAAATTTGGTTGATTATATAGGGAATCACTGACGCATGACTGGAGCGGGCCCCTTAGTTCAGTCAGCGAGCCCCCTTATGAAAAGTTCTGGACCCGCCACTGTTATCATCCGGTAGCCAACGAATGTTAATTAAGAGCGTATAACACATGAACAGTAGTGAGGCGAAAGATATTAAAGAGATATTCAAACGCATATATGTCGATGACAAACTGACAACGTCATGGCAAAAAAAAAAAAATAGGAAAAACAACGAAAGATTATTAAATAAAACACAACATAGAAAACTAAAGACTGAGCAACAAAATCCCACAAAACCGGTGGTGATCTCATATGGAAACCAAAGAAAACTCAACTTCATGTATACATACAAGTAAGTAAGGGTATAACTCTTGAACATGCATGCCAAAGCCATTATATTCTAATTTGACCTGTCTTGTTCAAGTTTCAAAAGATGTGATCAAGCAGGTCTTTAATTTTCATCCGTTAACTAGACTTAAAGTCATAAGTTCACTTGTCTGTCCAAAGTAAAGAAGCTTGTCATTGCTTGCTTTATACTATAAATTTCGGTCTCACTAATTAGCGACAAGAAGAATTTTAGCGACAAGTAGCGACAAGAAGCGTCAAGAAGCGACAGCGACAAGAAGAAAAACAAAATAGCGACAAGAAAGTTTATTTACTATTAAAACAATAGATTATAGGAAATAAATTATCTGATTATACTAAGGATCCATAAAATATAGAGAAAATGGCAATTAAAAATTTTTTAAATTAAAAATTACCCCCTTTTATCCAAACATTCATGTATACCTTTTGTTTTTTGTTTTTGTTTTTTTTTTTTATTAATAATGTAAATATTTGAACCCTTTATCCTGTTTAGACAGAAAATTTGTGTCATGTATTTATATATTTGTATTGCCCTTTTGAGTCTGAAATAAATAATTTGGTTTGAATCTAAAGTTTGATACACCAACCATGCCGACTCTACATAAATATTGATTCATTCATCTATACACTATGCTGTAAACTGAAGGTACATTATCTTAAGCATATCCTTGATAATGGAAAAAAAGTTTATTCACTTGTTTCTCGGATATTAAAAAAGACAATTATACTATGCTTCAAAATTTATTTATTTAGAATAATTGATATTTAAATTTTATACGCTAAATAAGTTTTCTTGTAATTAAATTATACTTCTTGTCGCTAAATTAATCTTCTTGTCGCTAATTTGTTTCTTCTTGTCGCTTCTTGACGCTTCTTGTCGCTAATTAGTGAGACCCATAAACTTAAATGCTTTTGTTGTTTGAAGAGTTGAGTGTTATCTTTGATTGTTTTCGTTTAATGTATGCTCCACCAGCGCGTGGGATTTTGAGCGTGACATATTACAGTGATACCTGTATATTATTGGAATGCATGTTGGCATCCAGATATTTTCTGGTAATTTGTGTCGTTGATTTACTGTATCAATGACGTATGCCCTACATCATTGGTCCTTTTGTTCATATGAATAAATCAATATGCATGTAATAAACGAAAATAAATTAATTTACTGACATGCAGTTGGGATACGTTCTAACATCTAATTAGAACTTCTGAATCAGAATAATCTGTAATAGACCAGTTTCTGATCAATCTAAAATAGTTTTACCAAGGAACTGTTTTAGGTTAGAACTGTCAGAATTAGTTTTAGGTCAGAACTGTCAGAATTTGTTTTGGTTAGAACTATCAGAATCCGTGCAAGGTTAGAACTGTCAAAATTCGTTCTAAGTAAGAATGGTCAGAATTTGTTTTAATTTAGAAATGTCAGAATTTGTTCTAGACTAGAACTGTCAAAATTCGTTCTTAGTTAGAACTGTCAGAATTAGTTTTAGGTTAGAACTGTCAGAATTAGTTTTAGGTTAGAACTGTCAGAATTTGTTTTAAGTTAGAACTGTCAAAAATTGGTTTTAGGTTAGAACTGTCAGCATTTGATTTAGGTTAGAACTGTCAGAATTTGATTTTGGTTAGAACTGTCGGAATTTGTTCTAGATAAGAATTGTCAAAATTCGTTCTAAGTTAGAACTGACAGAATTTGTTTATGGTTAGAACTGTCGGAATTTTAGGTTAGAACTGTCAGCATTTGATTTAGGTTAGAACTGTCAGAATTTGATTCAGGTTAGAACTGTGAGAATTTGTTTTAGGTTAGAACTGTCAGAATTTTGATTTAGGTTAGAATTGTCAGAATTTGATTTAGGTTAGAACTGTCAGAATTTGTTTTAGGTTAGAACTGTGAGGAATTTTGTTTTAGTTTAGAACTGTCAGAATTTGATTTAGGTTAGAACTGTCAAACTGTTAGAATCCGTTCTAAGTTAGAACTGTCAGAATTTGTTTTAGGTTAAAACTGTCAGAATTTGTTTTATGTTAGACCAGTCAGAATCCGTGCTAGGTTAGAACTGTCAAAATTCGTTCTGCGTTAGAACTGTCAGAATCAGTCTTAAGAGTCTTGAATTTTATCTTTTTTTTTTTTTTTTTTTTAGGGGGTATACCTGAATTTACCGGACACTATACAATCTTATGTCACAGTAATGATACATACATGGTTTAGTATTATGTGTATTGTATAAATGTTACCACGTTCTATTCTTCACAAACCTAGACATAATATGAAAATAATTATAACCATTTAAAACTGAACAACACTGAATAATCAATCGTGAGATGTAACAATGATATCCCAGAATATTTAATTTGAAATAATATCGATAAAATGAAAAGAATTAAGATTAATACATACAAAAGAAATAAACAAACACAAACAAACAAATGAAATATAAGATATCTAAATGAATAAATACATGAGTATATAAATAAATAAATCAAAGAGCTGAAAGCTCTGAGGAAAAATGACGCCACTGTCTCTAATATTGTGATATTTTTATGCAAGTCTTGATTTTCACATACCGTAATTAGTTTAACATTCCAACATGTCTCGTAAGCATATATTTTATATTCGTATATGTGTGTGTTATATGAAGATGACAACTGGCTGTTTTTAGTACAAATGTATAGGTCAAGACTACCTGAATGATCTACAGTATCCAATGACTACTGGCTGTTTTTCTATAAATAAAAAGGTCAAGACTACCAGAATGATCTACAATATCCAATGACTACTGGCTGTTCTTTTGTACTAATAAATAGGTCAAGTCTATTTGAATGATCTACAATATCCAGTGACTACTGGCTGTTCTTTTGTACATATAAATAAAGACCTGAATGATCTAAAGTATTCTAAGTAATGTGATTTTTGTCTTGCAATTACATTTTCTAAATCAAGAATATAGACTACTTGTATCCTTTTCAAACCAAATGATTATGAAGAGCCTGTTGTTATCAAGCTCTTATACCCCACATACTCATTAAATAAGTTACTAGTGACCTAGTTATTTCTGTTACTTGAAGCAAATTATATTTCTGTAGATTTAGACAATAGTATAATATTGTTTTACTAGTTTTATTTCACCTTGAAGATTAGACAAATAGGGATACTCCTTTGATTTTTATTTCATGTCAGTCAGGTCGCTTTATATGAAACTTGAAACCACTTCTCTGCCATATTGTTATTTCATAACAACTCTGCCCTTGACCATGTTGACCCATGTAATTGATATTCATTCTTTAACCATATATCATAGTCAGTTAGTTTTTGATTTTGCACTCCCACACCACCTTTCAGGTCAAATGTCTGTCTCCATTTAAGTTAATGACATTGAACAATCATGGTATTAAACACAATTTCAATAGTGATAATGCTGTTCTAGTAGGTCACCATATATTCAACTTGGGTAGCATTCCAGTTATTGAAATTTGTGTCAGATTAGAACAATGATCTAGACCTTTAGGAATGGATCTTACAATTTAATATGGAGCCATAGTATGGGACCCCTACACGGTAACAAAAAAAAAAAAACAAGCTTGAAAGGATACAACGTCAAGCGGCAAAATCTATCACCAGAAATTACAAGTCAAGAGAGGATGGACGGGATATGTCTCTAAAATGCTTGCCTAACTGGAACTACAACAAGATCTCCAGACAAGACGACGAAGGAGTTGAAGCCAGAAGTTAATATTTATGTAAAAAGTAGTTGAGGGCTGATTCCGCTATTGAACCATACTGTCATTCTATAATATAATTGCGCAAGTATTTCTGTATTGTCCTTGTTATTGGTCCATGTCTTGGTGTATTGGTCTGAGGCGAAGCCGAAGGCCAATACTGCTGGCCGAGGACCAACAATAAGGCCAATACATAAATACATGTAATAGTATCGTTATTAATTAACTACAGTGTTACAATATTTTTTGTTTCATTTCACAAGAGATAAACATTTTACCTTGAAGTGGAACTATCCAAATCTCAGTTTCTTTTATAAGATGCAATATCTAATGATTTGGTGCCGTTTCCATGTATCTTCAGCCTTTTCTCATCTGATGAATTTTTCTACCCTTTCCAGTCACTATAAAGTGTTACGACTTTAATTTAGACACAACACATAAATAGTAATTGAAAGGTACTGCCATTGCATGTAATGCAAATATATTTTAAAAAATAATGTAAGAGTTGAAATTGATACAACTATCCATAAGCCAATTGACCAAAGAACGAAGATTTGCGCAATCACAGAATGCATATGCCTGGTTCGGGTTTAAAATAAAAGACCGTTTACAAAACATGAGAAGCGAAAGTACACAGTAAAATCGATTTGTACCATCGTTATGATGAAATTATGAGGTCGTCAAGAAATGAACTTTGTGATAATTTACTCGTTCCCCAAACCTGAAATAATTCCATCGTCTACTTTCAAAATGCTTTTCAAATGAATGGGACCGTCTTTAACCTAAAATATATGCCATACTGAACGTTTCAGCTTGTTTATGGTGAGTAAATAAAACTGCGTCGTACAAACAACTGTTTACTTTCAGTTTGAGTTTATCGTGACTTACGATCTAAAACTAGAGACGTTCCGAAATCCTGTTTGGCCGGATCAGAACTCGGAAGTACGCAGATCGATTACGGGAGGGACTGAATTATTCGGGTTAGCAGGTAAAATAGTAAATATGAAACCGAATGCGGTAGGCGGAGGCATAATCAACTTCCGTTAGTTCTGGTCAATGATATCGGAAACATGCCGCTGATAGCGTCATTTTCCAAAAATTAAGAAGTTATTTGTATTGTAAAGTACTAAATGTTACTTGTGTATATACAATGATCATCATGTCAATACTGGAAAAGAAATGTTTTTTTTCATTTTTGAAATTCTTATATTTAACAATTAACTTTTTAGTTGTATGCCTTCTATTTGTTAATGTTTAATTTAGAGTTTAAATGATATCATATGACAAGCATGTTCTTGAATGATCAGCTCATTTTAGTATAACACTTTAATAAATTTACACAAATCCAAAGCTTTTTAAGCGAGTACTTAAACTTTTCAAGGAAAATTTGCCATAAAAATACGTTGTATTCATGGATGTTCTACTCCAGTATATTTTCGGATCCATGACACCCTTATAGAAAACTCACCAAAATATTTGAATATGCATGATATGATCGTATGTCAACTTAAGACGATGTGACGCATATCACCTTGACCTTCGTGTGAGCTTGACCTTTGACCTCAAGATCAGAGTTAGAGCTGATGAAGTTTTCTATAATTTTGATATAATTTGTCCCAAAAGTAGTACACCACACTGTAAAAATATTATTGAGAAAGCGCAGGTGCGATTTTTTAAATTTTCATTTATTGTCTAAAAGAAATGCACTACGAAATAACTGTGGTCTCGGGCCTAAGAGATGAAATCAGTAAATATAGAATCAGTACTTTGGCTGAGTGATTTAATGGTGTCAATTTGTCAAACTGCATGAAAGTAAAGGATTTAAACTTTTATTTGATAGAAATTCTGCAAAAATGTCCCATTTTGGCATTATATGGTCAAAATAAGCATTTCAAAGCCTTTTCTATTTTTATGCATAAGTGGCATTCTGACTTTCTATCTGACAGGTTTTCATGTGTCAATATTTGTGTTTCTAGGCTTTTATCAAGTTGTATTATTCATTTGTGAACTCTGAATCTAGAGAAAAGTAGATTATCACAGACAAAATGTGCAAAATGTGTTGTATGAATGGTCCTCATCTAACGGCCTGTTTGAAGCAAGTAAAATGTGAGGAGCTTGATTCATAAAAGTTGAAGACCATAATAAAGATTTCTCTAAATTTGTATCAAAAGCACTTAACAATGTCTTTTGTACCTGTTTGATTTCACATGCTATCTTTCTTTTCTTCTGTAGAATAGAAAGTGATTCAAATATATGCCTGTTGAGACTAAAATTGCATGCAAGTTTTTCACTGAAAAGTGAAAAACTAAATTGCATCAGACCATACTGTCTGCAAAAAGTTGAATGCAAGAGTCCTTTGTACTCAGACTTCTTGTATCATGTCACTTGAGTATAGAAATGAGCAAAAGAAACATATTTTTATTTCTTCTAGCTTCAGTATGCATTTTTAAATGTAAATATGTGCTACGGCCTAAATTGACCCTAAATTTTTTCAGTCTTACTTGACCTAAGACCATTTTATACTCATATGATATGCTGTTTGTAATTTTTCTTTCCATTTAAAGTACATTATGTTATAATAAAACACCCATGCAACCACGCATCCCATATTGCATGATAGGACCCGACACTACTTTAGTGTTTCGGCAGTTAAGCTTGGGATGGTCATTTTAAGATGCATTATTTGAATATAATCAAATATGAAAGTTATTCATGTATATATTGATATATTTATATTTAAATTCTTCTTCAATATATCTAGTTATTATGACAGATCTGCCATCATCAGGGTCCAACTGTCAATTTTATGTTCTTGATGTTCTAGAACTTCAAGTTCAAGAATTGTTCTTAAACATTCAAGATCGTCCTGAACATGCATGAAATATTTGCCACTGGACGTTAAGCAACCAACAATCAATAAACATTCAAGAACAGAGTTCTTAAAAACAATGTAAAAGTTCTTGAACATAAAATGCTCGATCTTGATCAATATATAAGAATTTAAGTTCTGAACTAATTCACACACTATCAGGTGTTTCTCGGACAATTCTTTCCAATGTGAGTAATAAACAAAGCCTGGGGCATGTTAGTTCAAAGAAATGTCTAGATTTAACCATAACTGCATATTAAGGATACCAAATCGAGTATGTAAATAAAGGACTGTCTTTGTCTGATCAGAACCAGCTGCAAATAGTCCCTGGTTACACCCAGATGAAAAGCCATGTTATTCCATGGTATACCAAGATATACCATCACTGTGCAACCATTGTCTACCAATGAAAGCCATGTTTTGTTAAATGGCACCACAGTTTATAACCATGGTTGACCATGGTCAACAATATCCATGGTTGACAATGGTCACTACTACCCATAGTTAACCATGAAATACCATGGTTGACCATGTTATCTCATTGTTTGCTGCAGTGACATGGCTGAATACAATGGTAGAAGTAAGAACATGGTTTACCATGATTCATGAATGACCATAGATATAGGAAGATGTGGTGTGAGTGCCAATGAGACAACTCTCCATCCAAATAACAATTTATAAAAGTAAACCATTATAGGTCAATGTACGGCCTTCAACACGGAGCCTTGGCTCACACCGAACAACAAGCTGACCATTTGTGGTGAAAACACACCAATTATCAACTGGATAGCTGTCCGATAACAAATTTTAAAGTTTTGGTTAGACATAGATTATAAATTGTTTACGTTTTTAATATTGTGTTACATGTGATACACGTTTTATGTCCAAATTATGCAATGAAACATAATATTTCAATCGGCATCAGCGTGGAGCTAAGGACAATAATGATAACATTTGAATTTTCACGCAAAATATGATGATCGCTATTAATTATTGTTTTCATAAAAGTTTAGAAAATTATACCTGTTCTCTACGTTGTATCTATTTTTTAATTTTACTGAAAGAAGCCATGAGCCTGGATTTTTTTTAGTACATGATGATTTTTTATACTTGGGGAAAGGCCCGATGATCAATAAATCATACTGGCCTATATTTCTGACCACTGGAAAAGTGCGTATAGATTTTCTTCCGACATCATGCATCAATATCAGCTCAAATTTTAATTACGGCGCAATTTGTGCAGCTTCCCATGAAACCAATCAGATTTGTTCTTTCTATACTGAAAATTCCAAATCGTCCAATCATTTGCGTGGTTAGTTGAATGCTGCTACTTAACGACCAATGAAACGGCACCTTTTATTTACACTCTCGGCAGTTGCAGCAACATGGCGTCAACAGTCAACATTCAGAACAACAGCGATGTACATTTATAAAATACTATGAAATATGTTTACTATTTTGGTTTGCCATACCGGTTAAGTAATCATGGCATCTAATGTCTTGATTCACAACATTTGGTTGTGCAAAGGAAATGTTGAGGGGAAGCCTGGTTATGAATAAAACGAAAAAAAAAAAAAACCCGTAGGTTGTACTAAATCCCTAGATTTTTTTTAATAATAGTAAATCTTTTTTTTTATAAATCGGAAAATGTGACCAGTTTATTTTTAAACCAAAACCATATTCAGAACCGTGTGTCATTTTCAAATGAATCATCCCCTGTTTGATAAAAAGACAAAATGCCTCAATCATGTCATGAATAATATTTCAACCATGGTTCAAGGTCATGGTTGACTTATATAATGATCATGGCTAGAATTTATGACCATGGTTATCTTTAATCATGACCATGGTTAATATTTATGACCATGGTTGACCATGTTTATCCTTGATCTTGACCATAGTTGATAGTTATAACCATGGTTAATATCAATGTCCCATGATGGTTGACCATGGTAGATTACATGTGAAACCATGGAATAAACATTGCTGTTCATGGTAGTTCATGGTCAACAGTTCAATACCATGGTTTCTATGGTCAACCATGGTCTTCATTTCGCCTGGGCGAGGAAACAAAACTTTGTCTGATAGGTGTGGACAAGGTATTAAACACCTGCTAGCTGTTAGAAACCTGCTGCAAAAAGGTAACATACTGATAGAGCCAAAACAGAAAGACAGCTATATGTACTCTACATTGTGTTACATTTTAAAGTATTAAAGAACTTGAATGATGCATTATAAAACTCAGTCAGATGCATGAAAATCTTCCAGGAATAAGGTTCATCATCAAAATGTATTCTAGAACTTATGTTAAAAACAAATTATGTTAGGGACAGTCTCAGGGTTAAGTTCTAGAACTAAGATCAAGAACTAAGTTCAAGAACAAAATAAGTTTTAGAACTTAGTTCAAGAACAAATTATGTTCAAGAACTGAGTTCAAGAATAAATAAAGTTCTAGAACAAAAGTTCAAGAACAAATACAGTTCTAGAACTCAGTTCATGAACATTTTTGGTAGTTCAAGAACAGTTCTTGATGTTCAAGAAAAGTTCTAGAACTTTCAAGAACTTGAAATCTGTTCTAGAACATTTTTCGCAGGGGATAGAATCAGTACTTTGGCAACTTCCTGAGTGATTTAATGGTGTCAATTTGTCACACTGCATGAAACTAAAGGATTTAAACTTTTATTCGATAGAAATTCTGCAAAATGTCCCATTTGGCATTATATGGTCAAAATAAGCATTTCAAAGCCTTTTCAATCTTTATGCATAAGTGGCATTCTGACTTTCTATCTGAGAGGTTTTATGTGTCAATATTTGTCTTTCTAGGCTTTGATCAAGTTGTATTATTTATTTGTGAACTCTGAATCTAGAGAAAAGTAGATTATCACAGACAAAATGTGCAAAATGTGTTGTATGAATGATCCTCGTCTAACGGCCTGTTTGAAGCAAGTAATTAATATAAAATATGAGGAGCTTGATTCATAAAAGTTGAAGACCATAATAAAGATTTCACTAAATTTGTATCAAAAGCATTTAACAATGTCTTTTGTACCTGTTTGATTTCACATACTATCTTTCTTTACTTCTGTAGGATAGCAAGTGATTCAAATATATGCCTGTTGAGACTTAAATTGCATGCAAGTTTTCACTGAAAAGTGAAAAACTTTGCATCAGACCATACTGTCTGCAAACAAAGTTGAATGCAAGAGTCCTTTTGTACTCAGACTTCTTGTATCATGTCAACTGAGTATAGAAATGAGCTAAAAAGAAACAAATGTTTATTTCCTCTAGCTTCAGTATGCATTTTAAATGTAAATATGTGCTACAGCCTAAACTGACCCTAAATTATTTTCAGTCTTACTTGGCCTAAGACCATTTTATACTCATATGATATGCTGTTTGTAATTTTCTTTCCATTTAAAGTACATTAAATACATATGGAAGGATTATTTATAACAAAATAACTTCACAAATTTATAATTGCAGGAAAATATTACAACTTCATATAAGGCCCCTGTGGCACCGTTAAAGTCCATAATTCCTCTAAAGTCCACAACACCGCTAAAGTCCACAACAAATTTCCGCTAAAGTCCACAACGCCGCTAAAGTCCACAAACTTTCCGCTAAAGTCCACAAAATGACCTCCGCTAAAGTCCACAAGAAAACGCCGTTAAAGTCCACAATAACAAGTTCCGCTAAAGTCCACAAAAAGCACCGTTAAAGTCCACATTTTTTTATTCCGTTAGTACAATACAAAGCATGGGCCTTTCTTCTCGGTAGTTATTTGTTTATCAGTTTGATAAATGAGAAAAGTACAGTATCTGTAGATGATTTTGTTACATTAATTTTGATCTTTGTATTATGATCAGATGATGATGGCCAAGTTCGTAAATTCGTTAGTTATTAACTTTACATTATTACTGCATTCTTCAAGTACTGTTTTTGTTTTCTTATTCTTTGCATATAATCACTTTTGCCGTAACTAATGTACAAAGCAAACGTGCCTCCTAATCTATAACATTTGAACGGCATTCATTCGGACAACAATCTTGATTATGATTATAAACAAAAAATAGTAAGTATATGAATCCCAAAGGTCTCCTGTCACAAAACTTTTAACCAACGTTTAACGTTACTAATTTCGGTGTTGGTTATAGAAAACAACGAAAATAATGTGTTATGATTTTCAGAACGGAAAAATGAAGTCAGTATGATAAATTCTAAATAAAAAGAAAATATTCTATGCTTTAAATTATATTTTTATCGATTAGTATAGGATATCGATGCGTTGAATGGGTGTCTACCAAAATGTCACAATAAAACATGATTTGAGTACATTTCAATGAGACAGCAACTCAACAATAAATGTAATACATATTTACACCACTCTTCCGGAAACCAAAGTGGAAATTTAAATATTAGTTGCATCATACTTGTATAACATTGATATCAGTTAATAGAATATTGATTAGTTTTTGACCTAAAATGAATTTACACAAACTTTCGCACAAAAGTGTATGTGTTGTACTGTTTCATCACTGTTCCAGGTTAGGAAGGGTTTGGCGCCAGCAAAGTGTTTAACTTCGCCACATTCTGTATGTGCCTGTCCCAAGTTAGGGACCTGTAACTCGTTGGCTGTCGTTTGTTGCTGTATATCATATTATTTTCCCGTTTATTGTTATGGAAATATATCAGGCCGTTACTTTTCTCGTTTGAATTGTTTAACCTTTTTTTTCTGTTATTTCGGGCCTTTTAAAGCTTACCGTGAGGTATCGATTGTGCTCATTATTGAGGGCCGTACGGTGATCTATAATAGTTTTTAAATTCTCTGGGAGAGAATAATCTCATCGGCAATCTTACCACATATTTTTCTATCAGTTAAATAATTTCCGAGGCCTGGTTCTTGGATGTCAACACCGAGGTTGTAAATTGATGAACCCCGCTCGAAGCAAGGGCGTTCGACTCAATCCTTATTAACTACTTCTTTATTGTTCTGCACTCCTTTATCTAAAACAACATATTGTTGTCTAATTCCTTACACTCACTTCATTTGAACTTTGGTGAAGAGTTGTCCCATTGGCAATCATACCACATCTCCTTATGTTTTATAATTAGATATAGGAAGATGTGGTGTGAGTGCCAATGAGACAACTCTCCATCCAAATAACAATTTATAAAAGTAAACCATTATGGTCAATGTACGGCCTTCAACACGGAGCCTTGGCTCACACCGAACAACAAGCTATAAAGGGCCCCAAAAGTACTAGTGTAAAACCATTCAAACGGTAAAACCAACGGTCTAGTCTATATAAAAAACGAGAAACGAGAAACACGTATAAATTACATAAACAAACGACAACTACTGTACATCAGATTCCTGACTTAGGACAGGTGCAAACATTTGCAGCGGGATTAAACGTTTTAATGGTACCAAACCTTCTCCCTTTTTCTGAAACAATAGTATAACATCACAACATAGAAAACCACACGATAAAACATCAATTGGAAGGCTTAACTCAATCAAAAACGTAAATTAACACACTATGAACGAATAAATTCGATCTGTGATACCTGAGAGTAAATACATAGTTAATAAAATATTAGGGACAAACATTCAAGGCCAAAAGCAAACAAACAAGTCCAAATAAAGCCATGGCAAGACACCACCGCGAAATATTTAACCCTTAGAAAATAATCACTTTTGAAAAACCGGTTTTCATAATATATACAGGTAAATGAAAATAACTTTGTCGTTTTAGGTATACTTTTCTGTCTATATAAAATCTTCCAATAATTAGGAATACCAAGAAAGGTCTGTCATATAAATACCTAATTTAACACTAGATACATAAGGGTAAATATCAACAATAAAACTTCCCTGTACAGATTAAAGAAGAATAATCTTGATGTTCATACAAATGTAGTATGAAGAAGTGAAAATTAGTAGATATTCCAAATAATCAAAGCTGGTATACAGACAAGATCCATATTAATATAAAATAACAAAAAAGTATTAAAAATAGTATCAACAGGTCGAATTAAAAAGAAAGTACGATTTGAGAGTACTCGCAGTCACTGACAGCCAGCCAAAAGCCAAAAACAATTAATGATAAAAAATCATGCATCAGAGACTAATGACTGTTTACTTATTCCGTACTGTGTTCTGTGTACTATTTTCGTTAACACATGACATGGGTAAAATCTCTTTGTTCTTACTGTGCTATAATCTGGATAATGCACAGATAAGGCGGACCCTGGATTTTGAAAGGGATGGAACTTGATTCCATAAAATTAAAAAAAAAATCTATTTTATAATATTTTGTGTACCACGTAAATCTTAAATGGGTGTTTCACAGTCAAACCAGTTCACTTAATAATTATTTTTGTAATTTCTGCCAAAAAATGTATTTTAGAATATCAAATTAAATAAACTCTGGTAGTTTTGTGTTCCATGGAATGAATGTATTACGACTATTTAGATATGTATACCTTTTAGTGACTATTTTGCGATCGAATTTAATGAGGATCATTTTAAGTTTGTACCAAAACAGCGGGAGAGGGGAATAAGCTGCAGATCAATTGTTAAGATGCGACAAAAATGAATTCAGTAGGTACAAAATAAAGGGGAGGGAAGTCAAAGATTGAAAATGAAACATTTTTTCTGTTTACTTAATATTTTAAATTAAGGTACATTTCTCCTCGGTTCATCTTCTTCTAAGTATATTATTGAGGGAAAGAAAGGCAATTAATCTACACCCAATAACCTGTTCAGTTATGATTTTCAAACTCCGATTTAAAAGGTATGTAGCAAACTGAACTAAAACTGAGGAGATGTAGGTTATACGTCAATAAGACAGTAATCAAACGACAAAAACAAACTAATGACTACTAAAGGGCAACATGTAGTATAGTTAAAAAAAAAGAAAGGTGTTTACACAATATGTTAATTTTAAATCGTCACTAATTTATATAAAGATTGTGAATAAATTTAACAGAAACGATGAAAACAATCTTACATCAAACTGCAATTCTCCAAAAATGTAACAATTTAGGTAAAAGCCTAAATATAAAAAATGTGAATTCTTATATGACGTGCTTCTTTAGCTTTGTAAACAACACCGTGAAAAATTCTCGATATATCTATACTTAGCGCAGACTCAGAGATATACATAATAATGGATGTTACAATATACCTCCTCGTAAATCCACATGTATTGGAACCTATTTGCAAACGCTATGCCGATTTTATTGTTTTAAAATTGCAACTGAAAAAAGACTACAGAACTTTTATTCTTATTCGGATCCATAACAAAAGAATTAATGCACAAGAGCTCGGAGAAATCTACAAAATAAAAATACAATAAAAATCCGCAACAGTCCATTAATGCTTTTGGCGCATTCAAGTCACGGACTATAATTTCAAAACATGACGTCATACAAATGAAAACGCTAAAGCTAAAGGTTTTTTCGTTACGTGAACCATCGAAATTCGTATAATATTACATTAAAATGGATTTTGAGGTAGATTTTGTTTTATTTTCTATTATATTGCATTATTCGCACATTTATTGATTTGAGCAGGTCAACATGGCGGCTCCTTAGTTACGAAATGTCAACTTTGGATTTGACGATAGCTTACGAGAAAAACATGTAAACTAAAATGGCAAATGTTGGATTTGAGAATTAAAAGAATTAAGCACATTTTTCTAGCGGTTGTTTACGAAATAATTCATGCAAGCTACAGATTTATTAGAATGTTTTAGCTTTATCTAACAGGGAGTAAAAGAACAGCCACACACGGCATACCCACCCTCGCTTCAGTTTTTAATGACCGTATTTGTCCTATTAGAATCGAAATAATGGCTTTCATGAATTATTTCTTAATTGTTTAAAACTTACCAATCTTTAACTGCATTACAGCGTATTTCCCCTTTCTTTGCCCTACAAGAAACTTTCATAGGAGCCGTAGATTGCGGAATATCGTCCGCATATTTCCAAAATGTTCACGTAAATTGATGACGTAATGTGTTAAAACAGTTATTAACCAATCAAATCGGTGTATATGGTTTAATCTGCACGGCTCGGATGACCATTTAACCCGAACTCCTACGTCGTTCTGGTTAATTAGGGTCACCCGACGCAGAATAAATCATATATACAGATTTGCTTGTGAATAACTATAACATAAAAACAAGAATGTGCCCATAGTACACGGATGCCCCATCCGCACTATCATTTTCTATGTTCGGTGGACCGTGAAAATGGGGTAAACACTCTAATTTGGCATTAAAATTAGAAAGATCATATCATAGGGAACATGTGTACTAAGTTTCAAGTTGATTGGACTTCAACTTCATCAAAACTACCTCGACTAAAACTTTAACCTGAAGCGGGACAGACGGACGGACGAACGGACGGACGGACGGAAAACGAACGAACGGACGCACAGACCAGAAAACATAATGCCCATAAATGGGGCATACAAAATATACATACACTAGTTGTTTAACTTAGTAAAGTGTTTTAAATCACATGCAAAATTAGTCAAAGATTAATATGTATAAACTCACAAAACGCTAAATCTGTTCTGCAGTAACCAATAAAATTGTATTGATGAGAACAGAAACATTCCTTGATAGTATATAATTCGTAAAAGTTTCAGCTCAAAATTTCATACTAGTCTTCCATTTAACCTTTTAAAAATACTAAAAAGTATCTTAAAAGAGAATAAAGAAAGGAAATTAACTCTGAAAGCGATACCGTGAACTTTGATGTGACGTATATTTTATCAATCATTATGACTATAGGATAGTTCCACAATTGTTGGTGTTCGGGCTCAATGCAAGATGAACGTTCCTATTGCCTTTATCCACACCTCCAATGCTTATATACATATATTTTATTAGTTCTGGATTTCTCAACACACAAATAAATGGGCAAGTGAATGTAAAATCAAATAAAAAATTCCAAAACTACATTTGACGGCATTTACAGTTGATTTTCACAAACCATTTGTTGAAAGACGCAGAATTGTCTGAATATAAAATTTTATTTGTTTATCTGGTCATGATTTTCTTCGGTTATTTTGTTTTCTCCTGATGCAAATCAAAATTTTGGATAAAATATAAACTTTGTGTTATATCATCAGAAATTGATAATTAACGCTTCAAAGTAAATATATTACCAAATAAACAAATAAACCTATGAGAGTTCTGCTTCTATTGGTACCAATTTTGATTAAAATCTTACATGAAATAGTCCCTAAATATTTTTATGAAAAAACGTAAATTTTCATGATATATATAACAACAAATTGTAGGTCACAAATCCTTCTGACCATTAGATTTTACTGGCTTGACGGTTTTGAAGTAACGTTCCTAAATGTTCTAAAACTTATCTTCCAAAATATACATGTATGTTCTTCCAATAACTTCAATTTCAAAGAGCATTTGAACTCAATTTCATACTCAATACAGGAGATTAACTCATAAAGTTACAATGTAGCGTCACTTTTGTATTTAGTTAAAGTTTTAATTTCATTTTTAATCTTGGTAAATTTGACAAATGCACGTGTATGGTCGAGCTCGTACTAGACCGTAAGAGTATACTCATACGGTACGAGCATACGTTCGAGTATACTTATACGGTCCAGACCGTACGGTCCAAATACTCATATTGTCTGGAACATATATACATGTAGCATTGTTGAAATAAAATCTTTTATACTTGTACTCATCATGGGTAATACACAATACAGAACGGCATCCGCGTATAATTTATTCAATTCATCTTTCATTCTGAAACAAATACATTTTCCTTTTGAAAACAAAACAAACATGCAAACCAATGAGTGATGGAAATCTACTGAGCACCACAAAATGCATGAATGTGTGGAATTCTTTATCATTATTTTGATTTCAAACAAGAACATTATGGTTCAAAGTCTATTTTGAGATTTACGGATCGTTTTGGCTGCTGTGGAGCCTAACAGACACTGAATGAAAATCATTCCTATGTTTTATAGATATTTGCAAAGGAAATTTAAATGTCAAATATAGGCTCCAAATTATGTCAGTTTCTCCAGCATATACATAAAGAGAACGCTATGTTGGAGTTTCTTGTGGATGAACAAATGTTTACTAAAGAATAAAAAGAGCACCATAGCTAGATAACTTTTCAGAAATGTTGTCTGTATGGTGGATAGAAAATCGCAATACAAAGATCAAATTTATGGGGATCAAAAGCAGATACTATAATATTTTCATTTATCAAAAATATAATTCAAGCTGATAAGAAATACTTTCCGAGAACAAAAGTCCATGCTTTTTATTGGATCTATATATACTATTGGGAGTAAAAAACAGCGAATTGATCTTTTGATAATTAAAAAAAAATGTTTGGACTTTAACGGTGCTTTTTTGTGGACTTTAGCGGAACTTGTTATTGTGGACTTTAATGGTGTTTTTGTGGACTTTAGCGGAGGTCATTTTGTGGACTTTAGCGGAAAGTTTGTGGACTTTGACGGCGTTGTGGACTTTAGCGGAAAATTGTTGTGGACTTTAGCGGTGTTGTGGACTTTAGAGGAATTGTGGACTTTAACGGTGCCACAGTACAGATTAAAAGAAAGAAATAAACACTTTTCATAAATCCTGAATAGTACATGTGTCACCTTCTATATGCCAATTTTCAGCAATGTTTAAAATCTTGCAGTGAAACTCCACCGTTCAGAAGTCAATTTCTACTCAAATAACCCTTAGTTTTCTGGATATCTTAAATAAGTGTACTATGGAGCATATTAATCATCAATTTTTATGCAAAATCATGGACAAGTAAATTTTGGCTCAAAATGGTCTACTCATATTTTTCTTTCGCCAAAAGTTTCATTTCTGCAAATTTGTTGGTTAGTTTAAGTAAACAATGATATCAAAAGCACTATTATTTGTCAGGAAAGGGTTACTTTCCATGTATGTTCTAAATTGGAGTGGGTGAATTGATGGAAATACAATTCCTGGCGTGACGAAGTATTATGATATTGATTATATATATATTTATTTATAGCTGTCAGACATGTTGGAAGGAAGTGTTATTGAGCGGTATCAGACGTAAGTACAATCACGTTGATATATTTTTCATTATGTATACATTGTATTTGTCTCCTGTCAAGTGTCTTGGTCGTCATAGTATAATTTTACAAAACTGAAAATGGATTTAATGTAGTAGTTGTCATCATAGTATTTTTGTTTACCTTGAAATAGTATAAAATGAACTATATTTCAAAAATCAATATGTAAAGGGTAATTTATATTTTACATTATATAGACTAAGTGACGTGTTTCAAATCACAAAAGTGGGATACCAATCAAGTCCGATAAGTAGTGATATCCGGACAGTACGAGCCTCAAAACTCGGACCTGGACGCTGACGCCATATTTGGGCCTAAACCCTGGACGCCAACGCCATATAAGACCCTTAAATCGGGACGGTATACCTTAGGGTTAGACCATGTGACTCTGACATCGGGACGCCGACGCCATATTTGGGCCTAAACCCTGGACGCGGACGCCGACGCCATATTTGGGCCTTAATTCGGGACGGTATACCCTAGTGTTGGACCAGGCTACCCTCCAAGGTGGACACTATTAGTGATGTCACACCCTTGAAAGTGGTTTTCGGATAAATCTCTCTCACACTTCCAGATACAAGATCTGGTTCAGGACTTGAGACCTGCTACACATACATGTAGGTGGTTTAAGATTTTTTTTATTTTTTTTCTTTTTCTTTCTTTTTCTTCTTTTTTTCTCTCGTTTTTTTCTTTCTTTCTTTTTTTTTGTTTTTCGTTGTTTTTTTTATCATTATTTCTGTTTAACCAAATATGGCTACGAGTTTGCTATCATTCTTAATCAAGTCAGTGGATGAAAAGTTGTTAATAATGTCCTTCATCTCGAGTCCCCGACATCTCAATTTGACGTAATAAATGCAATACAGGCCACAGGTATCTGAATCATCGGGTTGAATTTGATTGCCAACAACACAGTATTCCGGTCCATTAACGATGAGTACATTTCTAAAATAGCGTTGGTACGTTTCCGGTAATCGTCCTAAGGAGTCGAAAAATTCTGGTGGACCCGATGCGGGAAAATGAAAAGCAACCCAATGACTACCCTTTTGATCACAGTTGTCCGTATTGACCACAAACGTTCTAGGCCTGTCGCTCACATAGCTAGGCAAGTCTTCTGCACAGCAAACGGTCACGGGCAATCCGCTTAAAGCATCCTCTACGTCCTTCCCGGTCATCGGGAGAGCAATGACGTTTTTCTTCCCACACCCTTGCTGACTATGGGCTTCCAATCCACGAATGTGAGCAAACACTACTCCGCAATCCCGACATGCTATGAGATCTTCTCGTATCTCAGAATCTTCCGACGAAATAGATGCGTTTTTTGTCTCGTCGGCAATGTCTTCATCTGATGAGACCGATATATCGTCTTCAAATGTATCGGAGAGACGGTCGTCCTCCATCTTTCCGTCTTGTGTCGCGGAATCTCCTTTACCGACATGCAAGACCTCTGTGCGCAATCTGGATGCTTCCGGGGTTCTAGCTTTCAGGTCAACAAGAAGGTACCCGAAAGGTCTCCTCGTTGCCTCTTCGAATTTCCGGATAAAGAAGTCCCCTCGAGAAGGATACATCTGTCGACCAAGAGTCATGATTGGTTGTCGATCAGTCGGGTTATTAAAGAGAACGAGATAATGACAGTTTCGTCTCTGGGTTGGGTCTTTGCCAGAGTATTAATTCTGATTTAAAACGACTACCGATAAATTTCTATGGTGACTCCATATGTCGACATGAGGTCATCTAATAGGATCATGTTTCGAATGTTGGGATCGAAAAAGTCGTCACTTTCGAGATCGAAAGGAATTCCACGAATAAATTCAACGCGTGGAAGCACTGTTCGTTGTATTTCCTCGTAAAGAGGTTGCCACCTTTTATACAACCAAACGATCCTTTCTGGACTAGGACTACACAGCCTTCCTATTTGTTGAAGCAAATTTTTCATGAAATGAGTTTTTCCGCAGGATGTTGGACCGGACACGATCATGGTAAAAGGGTGTCTAAACGCGAAAGCCTCCTGCTGCTGCTGCTGCTGCTGCTGCTGTTGCTGCTGGGTTAGATCTTGGTGGTATATTTGCTCATCGGAAGAATGCTTACTTCTCATATGTCTTCGAAGATCGTGCGGCCACACATACACTTTACGACAAAGATTGCAATTATACATATTCATATTTTCCCTAATGAGAGTGTGTAGTTTTCTCTTATAGATTTTTTACTTCACTTCCTTCGAAAGTGTAGCAAGAGAAATACGTGGTCATCTTTTAGACGACATATTTGCAGATTGTCGTCTCTCAAAACAAATTCGACGTGATACAATTCGTTCCTGTTTACTGTGAAATAGATATACAATATTAGTATAGTGTGAAAATATAGAAAATATTTGTATGAGGCTGAGAAACAAGGAAAATGCGAGGCTCTGCCGAGCTATTTTCCCTTATTTCGCGCCGAGTACAAATATTTTCTATATTTTCACACTATACTAATATTGTTTTTATCCTGTAATTTTGGGGTTTTTTGGTTTTTTAGCAATTAAACAATTTTTAAATTTATAAATAGTTGTTCCCCATTTGGGGCCATTTTGCGTAAGGATATTTCTTTCTTGTGTTTACCTCTACAATAATGACGTGCCACGTTGCAAATAGTTTTCATACAGTGGTGAAATGAATAAAATTGATGATAAACAAGTATTTTTATTCAATATGAGTCGATAAATGTAGGGTTTTGTGTCAAATAAACGTACTTGTAACAATTGAAACGGTAACACATTGGTTTTGATGGAAATCGATCAGTTCATCTTACATCTATTGTTATGTAAAATACTGTATGTTGTATCAATTATATATGTTATGTGTATATGCCCCCTGGGGACCTAATTTGGAAAATAAAATTTATCTTATTGAGCGGGCTTTTCACTGTGTGGATGTGTGTACACATTAAGTGTGCCAACATGGAGCGTTGCAGCGTAAAACATTGATTGGATTTGGTTGGACATGTTTGTCTGAGAGCAGAAAGAAGTCGACAATTTATCATGATCAGACTGACAGACAGCGGGAGCGGAGATAGTTGATGTTGCCATGGGTCCAGTAACTGTTGATGTCCTAGGTAAGTTTGATTCAGACTGAGTGTGTGGTGTGTATGGTTGTATTGCTGAGGATGTTTGAGATATTCTTTGCTGCTTTTCAGAAATAGTGCTATAATTGTTAATAGAGGCAACATTCTTGTGTCCTGAAATTTGCATTATATCTGTTCCCTGGATATTATTTTCCTTAACTTTTGCACGAGATACTTTCTAGCACTATGATTTGTGAGTCGTTTGTTTTGTCTAGATCCCCTTTTCCTTCATAGTTTTCACCATTGATCCAAGTTTTCTTTCCCAAGCTTTTGTCTTAAAACCAGATGTCAGACCTGTTGTCTTCAAGTGGAATGGTGCGTGTGGCCAAATAAAAGGGAGATTCTGGTGTACTAAAGCCAATTGGTCTTTTGCGGCATACAAAGTATAGAAATCAAGTGGGTTACGGTCTCCTAGGCTTTGATATATTTTAGGCGAAATCTCCCGTTCATCTGATACGTTTCTCAGTCCTTGTTTTTGTCTGTCTTTCGTTTAACTCCAAATATTGGGAACCATCTGTGGATGTATTCAAGGTTACATCACCCCATCTGAAAAATTATAACGCTGTTTATATTTATTTGTTGAAATTTTAGGGTTGACTCTGCATTTGTTACTGTTTGAATTGTTTTACACTAGTAATGGTGGGCCCCATTATAGCTTGCTGTTCGGTGTGAGCCAAAGTCATTTTGAAAGTAATTTATTTGAAATCGCAATTAAACAGTAAAATTATCTGTGACCTATACATTTCTTTCTCAATATTTCTATATAGCTCATACAAAATAAATAATTGATGTTTGTACAAATAACAATACTTATATTACATACAATGTATAAATATCTTCTGTTTTGGCAATTTTAAAGTCAGATATATCATGTATATAGAAGTGTCACTTGTTTGCCTCGTGTTACAATGTATATGGAGAATAAAAATATTATGTTTTCATGTTCAAATTTATTTACAAATATTCTTTGTTTTCAGATTTGGTGTGACGATCAATGGCCGTGCGAATAATATCACTTGGATTATACATTTTATAGTGTACTAAATACAAAGGAAGCAAGCCATATTATGCACAAGAAGCAGGATTAGGAATTCTAGTGTAGAAGAGAAGAATAATAATGTTTCACTATTATGAATATGTGCTAGTCATTGTCTGATTAATCTATTTCCTGAATGATGGATGGATTGTATGTTTTCATTTCATATATTCAAAGGACTTTCATATATTCAAAGAGATGGATGGATTGTATGTTTTCATTTCATGTATTCAAAGGACTTTCATATATTCAAAGGACAGCGAATCAGAAAAGATCTACATCTTTCGTGATATATGGACAATACTGAACAAATTCATACAGCAAATTTATAAAAATGCCATTTGGAATCTAACATTTATACACATGATACACGTACATGTGAATGCTAAATAAAGGAAGGATGATAATGAATAATTATGATCGGATAATAAAAGTGAAATAATACATACAGGAGAGAGTCAAGTATGTTAAAGATTTTTCAAATGACTGCAAAACAATCAGACAAGGGTTTATTTGCAGAGTGTTGTTGCTGTTAATTTTTGTTATCAAGTATTAAATCATATATTAAATATATTGATTGTTTTAATGCACTTCATTAAATACATTTTGAATATGGCTAAACATATAATGTCACAAACCTTAGTGTATAGTGTTCTTGTACACCACGAAGTCCAAAATGAACACAGTTGTTCAGCCAGATAGTCCGTAGAAGGAATCAGGACAGCTGTCACCCAAGACATTTCTTTCATAGAGAATGTTGATTTCATCGTCCGTAATTGGCTGTGATCGTAGGGGCTTATTACCTTTGCCTTTCTGTTTTAGTACCTTCTGCTTTGCTTTCAAGGATTCCTTGTAAGTCTGAAAGCCTCATCTTGGTGTGTGGTTGATCCAGCAATTGAATGGCCATATTTGTGTCTTTTCAGTTTCCTGTCAATACTACCAACTGTTGATCTCAAGGTGGATGGCTCATATTCCCTGCATCTTTTTACGAAGAGTTAATAGGTAGTTGGCCAGCAAAGGGTCCAATTCCACTGGTGGAATAGTCTGTTTTCATTTTGGCTTTCAGAAATTTGTTCAGAAGGGCAATATCTTGTACTGTTTTTGTTAAAGTGTTTTTATTTTGTTGGCCATCAATAAATTGTTCAATATCATGTTCTGTCATGTCCATATATTGGGCGTCAAAATGTGGATTTACAGATGCATTTTCTAAATTTTCTGAATGACTTTCCTCCTGAACTTGATTTGAGGGGTTAGGATTTTCTGTCAAATCTTGTTCATTTGGCCTATCTAACTGGGTGAGGGTGTCCTGCAGGTCTTTGTCCATCACATCATCTTCAGTTAATTCAGCATAAGGTGACCAAATTAATCTAAACTGAGGCAATTCCATATTATTTTCTTCAGAATCAGAGGACATGTTTTAGCAGACGAATTTAATTGCAGACGAAATATTTTTGCAGCAAGCAATTAAAGGAGACCCCGTTTTTACAAAATGCATCTGTTCAACTACATTTTTTGCTCATGGGATAAGAATAATACAGTTGAAAAAATGTTTGTTTGTTTATTTTGTTTTTGTTTACGACATTATTATGCTGATTCCTGAGTCCGAACGTTTTGCAATATAAAAATGTTCCGTACCTGTCAACGATAGCGGCGTTTTGTTTACATAGTTGTCAAGTGGGGTCACGCAAGGTTAAGATGATGAAAAATAGTTCCGGTAACATGCGGGCGAGGCCTAATGCATAATTTGCATACTATACAAATAATGCAAAATTTATTTGTACACCTGTTATTTGTACAATAGAAGGCTAATTACAGGATAAATTGGTTTATCAAACGTAACGTCCGTCATATCTTCATTCAATAAACCTATCGACTGGAGAATAGAGAGAGACGTTTCCCTGAGTACGACTGCTGCACGAAATCGGAACAGAGGTAAATGCGTCTCGTTGAGGCTTCTAATTCTGGTATGAACGACAGCTCCAATAATGCACATTCCCACGATCCATCCAAAGTATACCGCTTTGGAAGGCGCACTTTGAAATTGCCACCTACGTTATTTTCAAACGCTGAAAGCGAGTCTTCGCTATAAATATAAAAGTAAAACTCGTCCATAGTGTTCATTCGAGTTTAACCTTTAGTTCTCTCTTATAGCTTTATTATACATATAGTTCACCTCACAAACGTATTTAAGAAATAAACGTAAATAGGGTTGTGCATAAATATATTACTACAGGTTCCAGTAGAAGAATTTATTTTCTGTACGGCTCGGTTGAAATGATTATTATAACCAGAGACATATTATATGTCTCTGTTATAACTCAATTTGTGCTCAATACAACTTTTGTTGTTTCTGTATAAAGTCAATGTCTCACGAGTGAATCTTCCTGAAATATCTCTAGTTCGTCATTTTCGGAATCATAGGTTGACTATATAAGCAGAATACGTCCTTTATTTATAGGAATATAAAGACATAAACATTTGTTTGATTGGACCGTATGGTATTATTGCCACCCCATATCATGCATATAGGTGTCCTTTCATACAGATTTTACTATCTTTAACAAATTTTCACAGTCATCTGGTTATTTTTTCCATGAAATATAAAACTTATCCTCCTAAAACACTAATTGCCTTTCTGACGCACTTATCTTTCATATCGACGCGTTTGTGTCCTAAGATTGATCTCTTCGGACTATTAAAATATCATTTTCTTTGCAAATTTTGAAGGTAGACAGATATAAATAGATAGACACGTGTGATTTAATTAAGACTTGAAGTTATTTATAATTAATTACCTATGTTCCTTAAATAATTGTAATTACTAAGGTGTCTTCTGGCTATTCCTACATTTTGAATTTTCACATTCTGCCTATTCCTACATGGAAAGAACAATAGATGTTGTGATTGCAAAATATGTTGTTTTAGTTATTCCTGTCTAATTAAACAACAGGTAAATTTATCTGTTGAAAGTAAAGGAAAATAATAATTTATATGAAATTAATGGTTATGTAACGATAAAATTAAAATTATTAGGGTGTAATAATAACTAAAATTATTTTTCGGGAAAACGCCTTTATCAAGATGTTACATCTTGAAATTTCAAAACTACTAGAAAAAATATTTTTAAAAGGATGGAATTCAATCTTCAAGTCATTAAACTTCACCATCAAATAAAAAAAAAATATTATTTATTACGAATAACTCATTATTTATGTAAAACGGGAGATTTGATAATAAAATCATTAACTATAAATAAATAAAGTATTCTAATTATGAGCAGTGCAGTAATTTGACTATTAGATTAAACTAAGCCAAGTAACTTTATGTTCTGATATGGAGGAACGCACAAAACATGGTTATCAGACAGCATACACAGAGAACGACAACATCCATGGCGACAGATCATCGAAGAGCGACAGGTCCGTTTTCACTAGGACAAGAGGGATAGCGAGAACTGTATTTTGAATAAAGATGTTCATTGTAATAATGAACTTAACTTGTGTTGTCTTAATGTATGTGGATTGAAATCAAATTACAAGATAAGAAACATAAATATTCCTATAGATTTACAGTTGAAGATATTTGACACACTTGTCTCACCTACTTTGCTTTATTCTTGTGAAGTTATTGGTTTTGAGAAAAATGATAATATTGAAAAGGAACACTTACGATTTTAAAAAGTATGAACCACACCAAATTATTTAGTGTATGGAGAATTAGGTCGTTTTCGTTTGACAACTAATATAAAATGTAGAATATTAACATACTGGAATAGTCTTTTATCCTCTAACAAACTATCATCAAAATTTGCCACTCTACTATTTAGACTGTTTTCGGACGATACGCATGCAAATGAGTGGATATATTTTATCAAGTCTACTTTTGACGAAATTGGGCTCAGTTTTATTTTCTCAGACCAGTTACATGTAAGCACTGAATGGCTAAAGTTATATGTTCAACAGATACTGCGTGATCAGTTTATTCAGAAGTGGAATACAGAATTGGCAAACACTTCTAGGGGTTACCATCTATCATTCAAAACAGAATTTATTATAGAACCATATTTATTACGACTTAAATCGCATCAAAGAACACATATCACTAAGTTGAGATTATCAAATCTCAAATTTCCGATTGAAACTGGTCGTTGGAGAAATATTCCCAAAAATAATCGTATATGTGAAAAATGCGCAGTTGGTGTAGTTGGAGACGTGTTCCACTATCTTTTTATTTGTCAAAATGACACAATGTGGACCTCCAAAAAAGATTTATACCACAATATTATCTAAATAACTCATGTGAAGCTAAAATGTGTGGTATGCTTATGCTATGTTGTCATGCAGAGTTACTTACAAACTTGTCTCTGTTTATTAAAAAAAAATAGTCCACTGTTTTAAACCTGGACTCCTGTTCCTCTCCATCCCCCATGTTTTACTATTCACACTGTTTATTATAGATTATATTGCTTTTTTGTATATTGTATAATATTATGTTTTGTGTTTGCTTATGTTGCACACTTGTGTGCCTGGGTTGTTGGAAATAAAACCTCTTGAAAATCTACTTGTTCGGAGAGATGATGTTCTACCACTTCTAGCACCCAACACAGTTGAAGAAGTTCGGTTTAGAAGACATCGATGGTGCCGATACTAATATACCAACTCTTGATTTCACTTATTATATTACTAGCTACTGGGTGGAAGATAACTAAAGCATAAGGAACCATAACGCAAGAGAAGGTCATAGAACACCCAATCATCTGGAAGACACTTTTAAGCAATAATACTGAATGTTTGCGGTTGTCACGGCATGTTTATAAGATAAGAAATCTAAAACCAAGAAAAGATAAATTTTACAGACGCTATTTCTATAACTGTTGCTTATGTCCGTTAATTAGGACCAGATAAAATAGTGTGCATCTGCATACATGTAATCTTATTTCAAACTACCAGGTGTGCTTTATCCCTTTATCTAATTATTTGGGGTGTCATTTTAATCATGACCATATGATATTAATTAAGTGGTTCAAAGAAGTCGGAAGCAATAATCCTGAATGTTTACGATTGTTTACACTATTCCAAGTTCCCCTTCGGTACCTCGAATGTATAAGATAGCATGGTCACTCTTAGTCTAATCGTCACTCGATTGAGGTCACTATCGTGCAGACGCATAATGGATCTCTTATAAATAATAAATCGATACCGATCAGACAATGATCAGAACTTCAACAGTTCGATGGAAAGAGTTTGAGTACATTTAGTAAAGAAGATTTAATGCAAGTAGCCACCAAAACAAAGTTACAATTAAATGACATTTTGTGTTTCTGGATATCGATGATTCTAGAGAGAACTTATGCAAAGTTGTGAGTTTTGCCTTAGAGCAAAAGATGCATCTGACAGAAAACCTCCTAAAATAGAAAAAAAAAACTAAAACTTCAGAAAACAAATCGTCAGGGGTAAGTTTTCGAAACTTATTTGATATAACAAAGGTGCATAAGAAAAGAATACGATGAATGTAGAAGATCATTAATACAGAAATTAACGTATTACATGTATAAAGGTCATCGTATGTAAATATGTATATATGGCATATGTTTTAATTAAAGAGTTCAAAATAAAAATTATGCGTGTTAGAATGAACTTTATCGGAACGACAGTTGTACGTCTGTGGTATTCATACTGAATATGTAAAGGAAAATTAATGTTACATATTTAGTTATAGATAATTTGTTCATATTTGAACGGGTGCATATATTTCACGGTTAATACATTTGTTTAGAAAAGTGAGAACGGAAGAATGGAAAGTTTTTAAATAGGTTGAAAAATGTTTTGTTCGGGTATTTTATTGAACGTGAAGACCAAGAAAATCTGGTTATATTTTATGTTACTGTAATTTTAGAAATTCAACGCAATTTGTTTAGAGAATAGTGTTCGGGTAAGATGCTCGAACGTGAACAGAGGTAATATATATAAAGATAACAAAAAATGTCAGGGCGAGTATAATGCTCGTAAGTGGAAAGAAGAAAACAGAAGAAAATTGTTCAAGTTTTTGAACTTGTAAAAGTATTTAGTGGTTAAATATAATAGGAAAAGAAAACATATAACTTTGGATATTTTTATTTTGATATAACGATTATTGTTCGTGCTTTTATGCCGAACGTGAATATTGTTTGGGCTTTTATGCCGAACGTGAATATTGTTCGGGCTTTTATGCCGAACGTGAATATTGTTCGGGTTTTATGCCGAACGTGAATATTGTTCAGGCTTTTATGCCGAACGTGAATATTGTTCGGGCTTTTATGCCGGACGTGAAATTCTGATATTGTTCGGGCTTTTATGCCGAACGTGAAATTCAAATATTGTTCGGGCTTTTATGTCGAACGTGAATATTGTTCGGGCTTTTATGCCGAACATGAATATTGTTCAGGCTTTTATGCCGAACGTGAATATTGTTCGGGCTTTTATGGGCATATGATACAGTTACAGGGCTGTGATGACGTTGCTAACGTAAAATGTTACTTTCCACGACGTCAAACTCAGATTGTTATCATTTAAACCGATTTAACTTGAAAACGAGTTCATGGACCCTTCTTTTAAAATGACATTTGGCTTGATTATGCATGAAGATTATTTGTGCCAGTTCTTATGAAACAATCACCGATGAATTTTTCAATAAATCATGAAAATGTGACAAAATGAATAATGTACCAAGAATTGTTACATAAATACAAAGCACACTAATGTAGAGAAGATATTCCAGATACTTTTATAAAATCCGCTTGCGGTTATCTTTTGAAACGAAAAGTCAAGTATGTCTTTCCAAAGGATAGAAATGTCCAAGAAACCGAAATTTCCAGTAAATTTCTAAAATTTCGACCCCATTTATTTCTAAAAGTAGCACATGAAGGTATATTTTTTATTACATATTTGAATTGACTAGGTGAAAATAGATCGCATGTAATCTTTCGTCAAAAATTCACCGTGGGATCAAAACTGTATCGTATGCCCTTATGCCGAACGTGAAATTCTGATATTGTTCGGGCTTTTATGCCGAACGTGAAATTCAAATATTGTTCGGGCTTTTATGTCGAACGTGAACATTGTTCGGGCTTTTATGACGAACGTGAATCTTGTTCGGGCTTTCATGCCGAACGTGAATAGGGAGAGAGGGGGAAAATATCATAATTTATTGTGTTTGGGCATGATGCTCAGTCGTGAAAAGAAAAGAAAAAAGGATGAAGATGATGCTAGCAATTGTTCAAGATTAATGTTTCTTGAACGTGTACGAATATATTTTAAAGCTGTTGATCTGAAATATGAGAAGAAAGAGGGAAAAAAGTGATATGTTTCCTTAAGGCGATTTATGGGTTCATGATTCGTGTTCGAAAGTGATAAGGAAGAACTTGATTGTATTATTATGTAAATTAGAGAATGTCACAAAAGAAATTTGTTCTGTATCATGCTGGAACGTGAAAAGAAAAAATGATGTTTATTTATTTATTTATTTTTTTTTTCGTCTGATTGATGTTAGTACTTTAGATAGGGGAAAAAATCATAAAATATACGTATCTTTTAACTATATTAATGAGAAATTTGGCTAAACATCACGTTTGGACACTGATATCGGCAAAAATAGAAAATTTAGAAAAAGGAAATGAAAACAAAAATAAAAGAATAAAAGCTTGAATATCTCAAAATTTGTTTGACTTTGATGATAAGAGAGAACATGCAATAATGCGAAATTTACCCCCAAAAAAAAATAGTTAAAGATAAGAAAAGAACATAATATGAGATACGGGAGAAAAAGGAACCGAAAATTGTGTAATTAGTGTATAAATAGCATGTTTGGAATTTTAGCATCAAACTGTACTAGTATAGAATTGGATTTATGGTTGTGACATTATAATTGCTTTGTTTGTTTACATTAAGGAATATAACTGTGTACACCATTTTGTAACACGTGTAAGGAGTGTCATAAAGGTGTAAACTAAAGTCCGAAACTGAAAGTAAAAAGTAATTACAATTTGGCTATAGAGGTCGAGATATATCAAGTTGTTAATGATTTAGAAGGGCGCTAAAAGAAGAATTTATCATTACAGAAATTTTAAAGAAATAAAATAATAATAGTCGATAGATTATAAAGTATATTTGATTTATTTAAGCCTAGATGTATGTATTTATAACTTAAATTTAGCATCTTAAAAGAAAAGAGAAAGAGAGAGTAAAAAAAAATAATATTCATCGATACAACATGTTAATTGTTGATACATGATAATTTACTAATTGACCATGTTGATTGTGATAGTGGTAAAATAAATTAGGTACAAAGCAAACTTTTCCAGTTTAGACACTAATTGGATGGTGTTTGATGATTTTGCTTTGAATCAATAATCTGAATAGGATAGAAGTTCACATCAGCAGGGTGTATGTTTAAACAGGCGGTCAAACATGGACACTTGACAGTTACATGTTTTCAAAGATATCAATATTTCATTAGGAGCAGATTTCAGCAACATGATTGCGATAATATTTTTTCTTCTTCTTTGTCATCTGATGAAGCATTGGGTTGCATCAAAGGTTAATTACATGGGCAGGTTGCATTTGTTAATATGTTTCATGTGAAGTTTTTACTAGAATTGTTACTTATGCTAAATTATCAAAAATGAAGTTACTGAAAAAATAATAATAATTAAAAAAAAAAAAAATACATGATAGTACATACACTAATGTACGTATGCATGTTTCATTAATTTAATTCACTGCCTTAATACTAATTAACAGGCATGTGCAGTTTTCAAGTTTAGATATGTGTGATGTCACCACAGATAATTGTCAATGGACGTGAAGCAAACGGATCTAGCTAATTGCCTATTATTTCTTGATAAATATGTGATTTATCCGTGTAAATCAGTGTATAAATGATTATACATTTATGAAGAATCATGCATAAGTAGCGGTTATGAGCAACTCGTTATGTGTGCTGCCAGAATGTATGAAATATTAGTTTATTCAAAATATGATATAAAAACAATTATTTACTATGGTTGAAGGTGATCTGGAGAGTTGAATATTAGATCATAATTAGATCAATGCTTCAAATTAAGATAGATTACATGCTTCATTTGTTTAGATGAAAACATTAGAAGATAAAATAGCAGATCTTGAGATAAAATTACATTTTATTTAGCGCGAAAGGAAAAATTTGATTCTAAGTAGATTTCATATCCACAAGAATAGACCAAATTTTACAGCAGCGTTACTGCTAAAACTTGTGTGCAACAAAGAAGAGGAAGCGGTGCTTGATAAAGAACAGAAGTTACTTAAGATATTTGGTAAAAATGATGTTCAAAGTGACAATTATAATATGCAGTCGCATAATTTGTATTTGCATGCGGCTGGTTTGATGGGAGGTTCTTTTGAACAAGCACAAGGTCAGACTGATGGAATGCCTCCTCGATTTTTAGGTTCACCTCGTCGCCGTAGGCCTCGTGATTCTATTCACAATGTAATAAGCCGGGTCATTTTGTTTGTGATTGTCCAGTTAACCAAGTTCCCACAAGTTTAAATTAAATGGATGGTGTCTCTCAGATATACAAAACGTGAAATTTTGAATCCGAAGACTTTTGCTGGAAAAATTCACACTAGGTTATATCAATGGCAAAAGATATTAGCTTGTTCGTCTTCTTCAGATGAAATTTTAGATTGGCTAGTTCATGGTGTTAATATCAATAAGTACATTAATTGTACATGTTAAAGCAGATTTTTTCGGAAAAGTGCCCACCTTGCAGAATATTCAATAATTCGAATAAATGCAAAAGTTTTCTATGTTCATAACAGAAACTGTTGTGGAAAGACTGAACAATGGTTCCATTAAATGCGTAGGAAAAGTAGTTTTGTTAAACCACTCCACATTGTAGCACCGTTAACAGTAGAACCGACTAGGATGAAATTTGAAAAAAATAGGCAGGACAGGAGTTTTGAGTAAAAAAAAAGGCAGGATGAGCAACTTGGTAAAAAAAATTCAGGATGACAATTTGTGTAAAAAAATTCAGGATAAACTAGTAAAAAAAAAAGGCAGGACCGAATAGAGTAAAAAATAAAAAGGCAGGACAGAGATTACAACTAAAAAAAAAGCAGGACAAAATTTTTCATCCTAGCCCCCATAAAAATCAAATGGTAGCTCCTTTATATTTTTTATAGTTCTTACAGGCAATCCAGCTTAATTAACTGTATAGCTTGTATGATGACATACACTTAGCTTGTCTCATACATTTCTTATACATGTATGATCAAAACATGATTAACTACACAATGTTTTGTCTTTAAAATGTCACAACATGTTAACGGTATCAGCATGTATATGGCCCGATACCACAGTTATTTCGTAGTGCATTTCTTTTAGACAATAAATTGAAATTAAAAAATGCACCTGCGCTTTCTCAATAACATTTTACAGTGTGGTGTACTACTATTGGGACAAATTATATCAAAATTATAGAAAACTTCATCAGCTCTAACTCAAAATATGGACCATTTTGTGTTAAGGGGTCTTGAATTTTTGACAGCTCCCGAAATACTAATTTTAACCTTTTTAGCTTGACCAAATCACTACTCTTCTTTAGAATTCATGACCCAATTTTTTTTTTAAAGTGTCATTTCATCCCCTATTTGCTATTTGAGGCATAAAACATTGGAAGGTATATAAACAAAATTGCAAGTAACACACTGTCCACACTAGGGACTATATTTGTAAGACAACGAAAATCAAGGGACAATAACTGTGTTCCCGGACCTAATAGGATAGAAAAACTTAACCAATCTTAATAAAACTTAGTATGACCAAAGCTTAATAAGTTATAATACTGTTGACCAAGTTTCATGGCAGAAGGATATATAATATAGACAATATAATCAGTTTTATATTCAACTTTGTGTGTTATATTTTGACGTAAAATAAAGAATTTCAACTATCAACATTTGGGGCTTTAAATGTTAAATATTGGAAAAAATACTTTTTACATGCCCTAATACATGTAATATTTAATATTTCATGTATATAAAGCAATAGAATACTCATTGTATGTATCAGATTGATTACAATTAATCAAAGGTCAAATTTATATGAGCCGGCCCTGAAAATAGATGTTTTCGAAAGGGCCTTACATGCAGATGTTATATTTTCCAGCAATTTTAAAAATTCGTGAATTTTTTTTGTTACAAATAATCCTTCAATATGCATTTAATGTACTTTATATGGAAAGAAAAATTACAAACAGCATATCATATGAGTATAAAATGGTCTTAGGCCAAGTAAGACTGAAAATAATTTAGGGTCAATTTAGGCCGTAGCACATATTTACATTTAAAATGCAAACTGAAGCTAGAGGAAATAAAAATTTGTTTTTTTAGCTCATTTCTATACTCAGGTGATATGATACAAGAAGTCTGAGTACAAAAGGACAGTCATTATCACTGAACTAGTATATATATTTGTTTAGGGGCCAGCTTAAGGACGCTTCCGGGTGCGGAATTTCTCGCTGCATTGAAGAGCTATTGGTGACCTTCTGTTGTTGTCTGTTCTGTGGTCGGGTTGTTGTCTCTTTGACACATTCCCATTTCCATTCTCAATTTTATCTTGCATTCAACTTTTTTGCAGACAGTATGGTCTGATGCAAAGTTTTTTCACTTTTCAGAGAAAAACTTGCATGCAATTTTAGTCTCAACAGGCATATATTTGAATCACTTGCTATCCTACAGAAGAAAAGAAAGATAGTATGTGAAATCAAACAGGTACAAAAGACATTGTTAAGTGCTTTTATACAAATTTAGTGAAATCTTTATTATGGTCTTCAACTTTTATGAATCAAGCTCCTCATATTTTATATTAATTACTTGCTTCAAACAGGCCGTTAGACGAGGATCATTCATACAACACATTTTGCACATTTTGTCTGTGATAATCTACTTTCTCTAGATTCAGAGTTCACAAATAAATAATACAACTCGATCAAAGCCTAGAAAGACAAATATTGACACATAAAACCTCTCAGATAGAAAGTCAGAATGCCACTTATGCATAAAGATTGAAAAGGCTTTGAAATGCTTATTTTGACCATATTATGCCAAAATGGGACATTTTGCAGAATTTCTATCGAATAAAAGTTTAAATCCTTTAGTTTCATGCAGTGTGACAAATTGACACCATTAAATCACTCAGGAAGTTGCCAAAGTACTGATTCTATATTTACTGATTTCATCTCTTAGGATAGAAAGACTTAACCAATCTTAATAAAACTTCGAATGACCAAAGCTTAATAAATTATAAGAATGTTGACCAAGATTCATGGCAATAGGATATATATAATAGACAATATGATTATTTTTATATTCAACTTGCGTGTTAAATTTTGACGTTAAAATTGAAATATTTAATATTTCATGTATTAAGAGCAATAGAATACTCATCTGATGTATCAGATTTATTACAATTATTCAAAAGTCAAATTTATATCAGCAAATGCCTGAAAATAGAAGTTTTCGAATGAAGGGGGCCTTATATGAAGATGTAATATTTTCCAGCAATCTTACATTTGTGAAGTTTTTTGTTATAAATATTCCTTTCATATGTATTTAATGTACTTTAAATGGAAAGAAAAATTACAAACAGCATATCATATGAGTATAAAATGGTCTTAGGCCAAGTAAGACTGAAAATAATTTAGGGTCAATTTAGGCCTTAGCACATATTTACAATTAAAATGCATACTGAAGCTAGAGGAAATAAAAATTTGTTTCGTTTTGCTCATTTCTATACTCAAGTGACATGATACAAGAAGTCTGAGTACAAAAGGACTCTTATGCTCAACTTTTTGCAGACTGTATGGTCTGATGCAAAGTTTTTCACTTTTCAGTGAAAAACTTGCATGCAATTTAAGTCTCAACAGGCATATATTTGAATCACTTGCTATCCTACAGAAGAAAAGAAAGATAGTATGTGAAATCAAACAGGTACAAAAGACATTGTTAAGTGCTTTTGATACAAATTTAGTGAATTTTATTATGGTCTTCAACTTTTATGAACCAAGCTCCTCACATTTTACTTGCTTCAAACAGGCCTTTAGACAAGGACCATTCATACAACACATTTTGCACATTTTGTCTGTGATAATCTACTTTTCTCTAGATTCAGAGTTCACAAATAAATAATACAACTTTATAAAAGCCTAGAAACACAAATATTGACACATAAAACCTCTCAGATAGAAAGTCAGAATGCCACTTATGCATAAAGATTGAAAAGGCTTTGAAATGCTTATTTTGACCATATAATGCCAAATGGGACATTTTGCAGAATTTCTATGAAATAAAAGTTTAAATCCTTTAGTTTCATGCAGTGTGACAAATTGACACCATTAAATCACTCAGGAAGTTGCCAAAGTACTGATTCTATATTTACTGATTTCATCTCTTAGGATAGGAAGACTTAACCAATCTTAATAAAACTTCGAATGACCAAAGCTTAATAAATTATAAGAATGTTGACCAAGTTTCATGGCAATAGGATATATATCATAGACAATATGATTATTTCTATATTCAACTTTATGTTAAATTTTGACGTTAAAATTGAAGAATTTCAACTATCATCATTTGGGGCTTCAAAATTCAAATATTGCAAAAATTACTTTTTATATGCCCTAATATTTAATATTTCATGTAATAAGAGCAATAGAATACTCATTTGATGTATCAGATTTATTACAATTATTCAAAAGTCAAATTTATATGAGCCTATGCCTGAAAATAGAGGTTTTCGAATGAAGGGGCCTTATATGAAGTTTTAATATTTTCCTGCAATTGTAAATTTGTGAAGTTATTTTGTTATAAATAATCCTTCCATATGTATTTAATGTACTTTAAATGGAAAGAAAAATTACAAACAGCATATCATATGAGTATAAAATGGTCTTAGGCCAAGTAAGACTGAAAATAATTTAGGGTCAATTTAGGCTGTAGCACATATTTACATTTAAAAATGCATACTGAAGCTAGAGGAAATAAACATTTGTTTCTTTTAGCTCATTTCTATACTCAGTTGACATGATACAAGAAGTCTGAGTACAAAAGGACTCTTGCATTTAACTTTTTTTGCAGACAGTATGGTCTGATACAAAGTTTTTCACTTTTCAGTGAAAAACTTGCATGCAATTTTAGTCTCAACAGGCATATATTTGAATCACTTGCTATCCTACAGAAGTAAAGAAAGATAGTATGTGAAATCAAACAGGTACAAAAGACATTGTTAAATGCTTTTGATACAAATTTAGTGAAATCTTTATTATGGTCTTCAACTTTTATGAATCAAGCTCCTCATATTTTATATTAATTACTTGCTTCAAACAGGCCGTTAGACGAGGATCATTCATACAACACATTTTGCACATTTTGTCTGTGATAATCTACTTTTCTCTAGATTCAGAGTTCACAAATAAATAATACAACTTGATCAAAGCCTAGAAAGACAAATAGTGACACATAAAACCTCTCAGATAGAAAGTCAGAATGCCACTTATGCATAAAGATTGAAAAGGCTTTGAAATGCTTATTTTGACCATATAATGCCAAAATGGGACATTTTGCAGAATTTCTATCGAATAAAAGTTTAAACCTTTAGTTTCATGCAGTGTGACAAATTGACACCATTAAATCACTCAGGAAGTTGCCAAAGTACTGATTCTATATTTACTGATTTCATCTCTTAGGATAGGAAGACTTAACCAATCTTAATAAAACTTCGAATGACCAAAGCTTAATAAATTATAAGAATGTTGACCAAGTTTCATGGCAATAGGATATATATATCATAGACAATATGATTATTTCTATATTCAACTTTATGTGTTAAATTTTGACGTTAAAATTGAAGAATTTCAACTATCATCATTTGGGGCTTCAAAATTCAAATATTGCAAAAATTACTTTTTATATGCCCTAATATTTAATATTTCATGTAATAAGAGCAATAGAATACTCATTTGATGTATCAGATTTATTACAATTATTCAAAAGTCAAATTTATATGAGCCTATGCCTGAAAATAGAGGTTTTCGAATGAAGGGGCCTTATATGAAGTTGTAATATTTTCCTGCAATTATAAATTTGTGAAGTTATTTTGTTATAAATAATCCTTCCATATGTATTTAATGTACTTTAAATGGAAAGAAAATTACAAACAGCATATCATATGAGTATAAAATGGTCTTAGGCCAAGTAAGACTGAAAATAATTTAGGGTCAATTTAGGCTGTAGCACATATTTACATTTAAAATGCATACTGAAGCTAGAGGAAATAAACATTTGTTTCTTTTAGCTCATTTCTATACTCAGTTGACATGATACAAGAAGTCTGAGTACAAAGGACTCTTGCATTCAACTTTGTTTGCAGACAGTATGGTTCGATGCAAAGTTTTTCACTTTTCAGTGAAAAACTTGCATGCAATTTAAGTCTCAACAGGCATATATTTGAATCACTTGCTATCCTACAGAAGTAAAGAAAGATAGTATGTGAAATCAAACAGGTACAAAAGACATTGTTAAATGCTTTTGATACAAATTTAGTGAAATCTTTATTATGGTCTTCAACTTTTATGAATCAAGCTCCTCATATTTTATATTAATTACTTGCTTCAAACAGGCCGTTAGACGAGGATCATTCATACAACACATTTTGCACATTTTGTCTGTGATAATCTACTTTTCTCTAGATTCAGAGTTCACAAATAAATAATACAACTTGATCAAAGCCTAGAAAGACAAATAGTGACACATAAAACCTCTCAGATAGAAAGTCAGAATGCCACTTATGCATAAAGATTGAAAAGGCTTTGAAATGCTTATTTTGACCATATAATGCCAAATGGGACATTTTGCAGAATTTCTATCGAATAAAAGTTTAAATCCTTTAGTTTCATGCAGTGTGACAAATTGACACCATTAAATCACTCAGGAAGTTGCCAAAGTACTGATTCTATATTTACTGATTTCATCTCTTAGGATAGGAAGACTTAACCAATCTTAATAAAACTTCGAATGACCAAAGCTTAATAAATTATAAGAATGTTGACCAAGTTTCATGGCAATAGGATATATATATCATAGACAATATGATTATTTCTATATTCAACTTTATGTGTTAAATTTTGACGTTAAAATTGAAGAATTTCAACTATCATCATTTGGGGCTTCAAAATTCAAATATTGCAAAAATTACTTTTTATATGCCCTAATATTTAATATTTCATGTAATAAGAGCAATAGAATACTCATTTGATGTATCAGATTTATTACAATTATTCAAAAGTCAAATTTATATGAGCCTATGCCTGAAAATAGAGGTTTTCGAATGAAGGGGGCCTTATATGAAGTTGTAATATTTTCCTGCAATTATAAATTTGTGAAGTTATTTTGTTATAAATAATCCTTCCATATGTATTTAATGTACTTTAAATGGAAAGAAAATTACAAACAGCATATCATATGAGTATAAAATGGTCTTAGGCCAAGTAAGACTGAAAATAATTTAGGGTCAATTTAGGCTGTAGCACATATTTACATTTAAAATGCATACTGAAGCTAGAGGAAATAAACATTTGTTTCTTTTAGCTCATTTCTATACTCAGTTGACATGATACAAGAAGTCTGAGTACAAAGGACTCTTGCATTCAACTTTGTTTGCAGACAGTATGGTCTGATGCAAAGTTTTTCACTTTTCAGTGAAAACTTGCATGCAATTTAAGTCTCAACAGGCATATATTTGAATCACTTGCTATCCTACAGAAGTAAAGAAAGATAGTATGTGAAATCAAACAGGTACAAAAGACATTGTTAAATGCTTTTGATACAAATTTAGTGAAATCTTTATTATGGTCTTCAACTTTTATGAATCAAGCTCCTCATATTTTATATTAATTACTTGCTTCAAACAGGCCGTTAGACGAGGATCATTCATACAACACATTTTGCACATTTTGTCTGTGATAATCTACTTTTCTCTAGATTCAGAGTTCACAAATAAATAATACAACTTGATCAAAGCCTAGAAAGACAAATAGTGACACATAAAAACCTCTCAGATAGAAAGTCAGAATGCCACTTATGCATAAAGATTGAAAAGGCTTTGAAATGCTTATTTTGACTATATAATGCCAAATGGGACATTTTGCAGAATTTCTATCGAATAAAAGTTTAAATCCTTTAGTTTCATGCAGTGTGACAAATTGACACCATTAAATCACTCAGGAAGTTGCCAAAGTACTGATTCTATATTTACTGATTTCATCTCTTAGGATAGGAAGACTTAACCAATCTTAATAAAACTTCGAATGACCAAAGCTTAATAAATTATAAGAATGTTGACCAAGTTTCATGGCAATAGGATATATATGTCATAGACAATATGATTATTTCTATATTCAACTTTGCGTGTTAAATTTTGACGTTAAAATTGAAGAATTTCAACTATCATCATTTGGGGCTTCAAAATTCAAATATTGCAAAAATTACTTTTATATGCCCTAATATTTAATATTTCATGTAATAAGAGCAATAGAATACTCATTTGATGTATCAGATTTATTACAATTATTCAAAAGTCAAATTTATATGAGCCTATGCCTGAAAATAGAGGTTTTCGAATGAAGGGGTGGCACCGTTAAAGTCCACAATTCCTCTAAAGTCCACAACACCGCTAAAGTCCACAACAATTTTCCGCTAAAGTCCACAACGTCGTCAAAGTCCACAAACTTTCCGCTAAAGTCCACAAAATGACCTCCGCTAAAGTCCACAAAAACACCATTAAAGTCCACAATAACAAGTTCCGCTAAAGTCCACAAAAAGCACCGTTAAAGTCCAAACATTTTTTTAATTATCAAAAGATCAATTCGCTGTTTTTACTCCCAATAGTATATATAGATCCAATAAAAGCATGGACTTTTGTTCTCGGAAAGTATTTCTTATCAGCTTGAATTATATTTTGATAAATGAAAATATTATAGTATCTGCTTTTGATCCCCATAAATTTGATCTTTGTATTGTGATTTTCTATCCACCATACAGACAACATTTCTGAAAAGTTATCTAGCTATGGTGCTCTTTTATTCTTTAGTAAACATTTGTTCATCCACAAGAAATTCCAACATAGCGTTCTCTTTATGTATATGCTGGAGAAACTGACATAATTTGGAGCCTATATTTGACATTTAAATTTCCTTTGCAAATATCTATAAAACATAGGAATGATTTTCATTCAGTGTCTGTTAGGCTCCACAGCAGCCAAAACGATCCGTAAATCTCAAAAATAGACTTTGAACCATAATGTTCTTGTTTGAAATCAAAATAATGATAAAGAATTCCACACATTCATGCATTTTGTGGTGCTCAGTAGATTTCCATCACTCATTGGTTTGCATGTTTGTTTTGTTTTCAAAAAGGAAAATGTATTTGTTTCAGAATGAAAGATGAATTGAATAAATTATACGCGGATGCCGTTCTGTATTGTGTATTACCCATGATGAGTACAAGTATAAAAGATTTTATTTCAACAATGCTACATGTATATATGTTCCAGACAATATGAGTATTTGGACCGTACGGTCTGGACCGTATAAGTATACTCGAACGTATGCTCGTACCGTATGAGTATACTCTTACGGTCTAGTACGAGCTCGACCATACACGTGCATTTGTCAAATTTACCAAGATTAAAAAAATGAAATTAAAACTTTAACTAAATACAAAAGTGACGCTACATTGTAACTTTATGAGTTAATCTCCTGTATTGAGTATGAAATTGAGTTCAAATGCTCTTTGAAATTGAAGTTATTGGAAGAACATACATGTATATTTTGGAAGATAAGTTTTAGAACATTTAGGAACGTTACTTCAAAACCGTCAAGCCAGTAAAATCTAATGGTCAGAAGGATTTGTGACCTACAATTTGTTGTTATATATATCATGAAAATTTACGTTTTTTCATAAAAATATTTAGGACTATTTCATGTAAGATTTTAATCAAAATTGGTACCAATAGAAGCAGAACTCTCATAGGTTTATTTGTTTATTTGGTAATATATTTACTTTGAAGCGTTAATTATCAATTTCTGATGATATAACACAAAGTTTATATTTTATCCAAAATTTTGATTTGCATCAGGAGAAAAACAAAATAACCGAAGAAAATCATGACCAGATAAACAAATAAAATTTTATATTCAGACAATTCTGCGTCTTTCAACAAATGGTTTGTGAAAATCCAACTGTAAATGCCGTCAAATGTAGTTTTGGAATTTTTTATTTGATTTTACATTCACTTGCCCATTTATTTGTGTGTTGAGAAATCCAGAACTAATAAAAATATATGTATATAAGCATTGAGGGTGTGGATAAAGGCAATAGGAACGTTCATCTTGCATTGAGCCCGAACACCAACAATTGTGGAACTATCCTATAGTCATAATGATTGATAAAATATACGTCACATCAAAGTTCACGGTATCGCTTTCAGAGTTAATTTCCTTTCTTTATTCTCTTTTAAGATACTTTTTAGTATTTTTAAAAGGTTAAATGGAAGACTAGTATGAAATTTTGAGCTGAAACTTTTACGAATTATATACTATCAAGGAATGTTTCTGTTCTCATCAATACAATTTTATTGGTTACTGCAGAACAGATTTAGCGTTTTGTGAGTTTATACATATTAATCTTTGACTAATTTTGCATGTGATTTAAAACACTTTACTAAGTTAAACAACTAGTGTATGTATATTTTGTATGCCCCATTTATGGGCATTATGTTTTCTGGTCTGTGCGTCCGTTCGTTCGTTTTTCCGTCCGTCCGTCCGTTCGTCCGTCCGTCTGTCCCGCTTCAGGTTAAAGTTTTTAGTCGAGGTAGTTTTGATGAAGTTGAAGTCCAATCAACTTGAAACTTAGTACACATGTTCCCTATGATATGATCTTTCTAATTTTAATGCCAAATTAGAGTGTTTACCCCATTTTCACGGTCCACCGAACATAGAAAATGATAGTGCGGATGGGGCATCCGTGTACTATGGGCACATTCTTGTTTTTATGTTATAGTTATTCACCAAGCAAATCTGTATATATGATTTATTCTGCACGTCGGGTGACCCTAATTAACCAGAACGACGTAGGAGTTCGGGTTAAATGGTCATCCCGAGCCGTGCAGATTAAACCATATACACCGATTTGATTGGTTAATAACTGTTTTAACACATTACGTCATCAATTTACGTGAACATTTTGGAAATATGCGGACGATATTCCGCAATCTACGGCTCCTATGAAAGTTTCTTGTAGGGCAAAGAAAGGGGGGAAATACGCTGTAATGCAGTTAAAGATTGGTAAGTTTTAAACAATTAAGAAATAATTCATGAAAGCCATTATTTCGATTCTAATAGGACAAATACGGTCATTAAAAACTGAAGCGAGGGTGGGTATGCCGTGTGTGTGGCTGTTCTTTTACTCCCTGTTAGATAAAGCTAAAACATTCTAATAAATCTGTAGCTTGCATGAATTATTTCGTAAACAACCGCTAGAAAAATGTGCTTAATTCTTTTAATTCTCAAATCCAACATTTGCCATTTTTAGTTTACATGTTTTTCTCGTAAGCTATCGTCAAATCCAAAGTTGACATTTCGTAACTAAGGAGCCGCCATGTTGACTTGCTGAAATCAGTAAATATGCGAATAATGCAATAAAATAGAAAATAAAACAACATCTACCTCAAAATGCATTTTAATGTAATATTATACGAATTTCGATGGTTCACGTAACGGAAAACCTTCAGCTTTAGCGTTTTCATTTGTATGACGTCATGTTTTGAAATGACTTAAATGCGCCAAAAGCATTAATGGACTTTCGCGGAATTTTATTGTATTTTGATTTTGTAGATTTCTCGAGCTCTTGTGCATTAATTCTTTTGTTATGGATCCGAATAAGAATAAAAGTTCTGTAGTCTTTTTTCAGTTGCAATTTTAAAACAATAAAATCGGCATAGCGTTTGCAAATAGGTTCCAATACATGTGGATTTACGAGGGAGGTATATTGTAACATCCATTATTATGTATATCTCTGAGTCTGCGCTAAGTATAGATATATCGAGAATTTTTCACGGTGTTGTTTACAAAGCTAAAGAAGCACGTCATATAAGAATTCACATTTTTTATATTTAGGCTTTTACCTAAATTGTTACATTTTTTGGAGAATTGCAGTTTGATGTAAGATTGTTTTTCATCGTTTCTGTTAAATTTATTCACAATCTTTATATAAATTAGTGACGATTTAAAAATTAACATATTGTGTAAACACCTTTCTTTTTTTTTAACTATACTACATGTTGCCCTTTAGTAGTCATTAGTTTGTTTTTGTCGTTTGATTACTGTCTTATTGACGTATAACCTACATCTCCTCAGTTTTAGTTCAGTTTGCTACATACCTTTTAAATCGGAGTTTGAAAAATCATAACTGAACAGGTTATTGGGTGAAGATTAATTGCCTTTCTTTCCCTCAATAATATACTTAGAAGAAGATGAACCGAGGAGAAATGTACCTTAATTTAAAATATTAAGTAAACAGAAAAAAATGTTTCATTTTTCAATCTTTGACTTCCCTCCCCTTTATTTTGTACCTACTGAATTCATTTTTGTCGCATCTTAACAATTGATCTGCAGCTTATTCCCCTCCCGCTGTTTTGGTACAAACTTAAAATGATCCTCATTAAATTCGATCGCAAAATAGTCACTAAAAGGTATACATATCTAAATAGTCGTAATACATTCATTCCATGGAACACAAAACTACCAGAGTTTATTTAATTTGATATTCTAAAATACATTTTTTGGCAGAAATTACAAAAATAATTATTAAGTGAACTGGTTTGACTGTGAAACACCCATTTAAGATTTACATTGTACACAAAATATTATAAAATAGATTTTTTTAATTTTATGGAATCAAGTTCCATCCCTTTCAAAATCCAGGGTCCGCCTTATCTGTGCATTATCCAGATTATAGCACAGTAAGAACAAAGAGATTTTACCCATGTCATGTGTTAACGAAAATAGTACACAGAACACAGTACGGAATAAGTAAACAGTCATTAGTCTCTGATGCATGATTTTTATCATTAATTGTTTTGGCTTTTGGCTGGCTGTCAGTGACTGTGAGTACTCTCAAATCGTACTTTCTTTTAATTCGACCTGTTGATACTATTTTAATACTTTTTGTTATTTTATATTAATATGGATCTTGTCTGTATACCAGCTTTGATTATTTGGAATATCTACTAATTTTCACTTCTTCATACTACATTTGTATGAACATCAAGATTATTCTTCTTTAATCTGTACAGGGAAGTTTTATTGTTGATATTTACCCTTATGTATCTAGTGTTAAATTAGGTATTTATATGACAGACCTTTCTTGGTATTCCTAATTATTGGAAGATTTTATATAGACAGAAAAGTATACCTAAAACGACAAAGTTATTTTTCATTTACCTGTATATATTATGAAAACCGGTTTTTCAAAAGTGATTATTTTCTAAGGGTTAAATATTTCGCGGTGGTGTCTTGCCATGGCTTTATTTGGACTTGTTTGTTTGCTTTTTGGCCTTGAATGTTTGTCCCTAATATTTTATTAACTATGTATTTACTCTCAGGTATCACAGATCGAATTTATTCGTTCACAGTGTGTTAATTTACGTTTTTGATTGAGTTAAGCCTTCCAATTGATGTTTTATCGTGTGTTTTTCTATGTTGTGATGTTATACTATTGTTTCAGAAAAAGGGAGAAGGTTTGGTACCATTAAAACGTTTAATCCCGCTGCAAATGTTTGCACCTGTCCTTTGTCGTTTGTTTATGTAATTTATACGTGTTTCTCGTTTCTCGTTTTTTATATAGACTAGACCGTTGGTTTTACCGTTTGAATGGTTTTACACTAGTACTTTTGGGGCCCTTTATAGCTTGTTGTTCGGTGTGAGCCAAGGCTCCGTGTTGAAGGCCGTACATTGACCTATAATGGTTTACTTTTATAAATTGTTATTTGATGGAGTTGTCTCATTGGACTCACACCACATCTTCCTATATCTAATTATAAAATATAAGGAGATGTGGTATGATTGCCAATGGGACAACTCTTCACCAAAGTTCAAATGAAGTGAGTGTAAGGAATTAGACAACAATATGTTGTTTTAGATAAAGGAGTGCAGAACAATAAAGAAGTAGTTAATAAGGATTGAGTCGAACGCCCTTGCTTCGAGCGGGTTCATCGAATTTACAACCTCGGTGTTGACATCCAAGAACCAGGCCTCGGAAATTATTTAACTGATAGAAAAATATGTGGTAAGATTGCCGATGAGATTATTCTCTCCCAGAGAATTTAAAAACTATTATAGATCACCGTACGGCCCTCAATAATGAGCACAATCGATACCTCACGGTAAGCTTTAAAAGGCCCGAAATAAAAGAAAAAAAGGTTAAACAATTCAAACGAGAAAAGTAACGGCCTGATATATTTCCATAACAATAAACGGGAAAATAATATGATATACAGCAACAAACGACAGCCAACGAGTTACAGGTCCCTAACTTGGGACAGGCACATACAGAATGTGGCGAAGTTAAACACTTTGCTGGCGCCAAACCCTTCCCTAACCTGGAACAGTGATGAAACAGTACAACACATACACTTTTGTGCGAAAGTTTGTGTAAATTCATTTTAGGTCAAAAACTAATCAATATTCTATTAACTGATATCAATGTTATACAAGTATGATGCAACTAATATTTAAATTTCCACTTTGGTTTCCGGAAGAGTGGTGTAAATATGTATTACATTTATTGTTGAGTTGCTGTCTCATTGAAATGTACTCAAATCAGGTTTTATTGTGACATTTTGGTAGACACCCATTCAACGCATCGATATCCTATACTAATCGATAAAAATATAATTTAAAGCATAGAATATTTTCTTTTTTATTTAGAATTTATCATACTGACTTCATTTTTCCGTTCTGAAAATCATAACACATTATTTTTCGTTGTTTTCTATAACCAACACCGAAATTAGTAACGTTAAACGTTGGTTAAAAGTTTTGTGACAGGAGACCTTTGGGGATTCATATACTTACTATTTTTTTGTTTATAATCATAATCAAGATTGTTGTCCGAATGAATGCCGTTCAAATGTTATAGATTAGAGGCACGTTTGCTTTGTACATTAGTTACGGCAAAAGTGATTATATGCAAAGAATAAGAAAACAAAAAACAGTACTTGAAGAATGCAGTAATAATGTAAAGTTAATAACTAACGAATTTACGAACTTGGCCATCATCATCTGATCATAATACAAAGATCAAAATTAATGTAACAAAATCATCTACAGATACTGTACTTTTCTCATTTATCAAACTGATAAACAAATAACTACCGAGAAGAAAGGCCCATGCTTTGTATTGTACTAACGGAATAAAAAATGTGTGGACTTTAACGGTGCTTTTTGTGGACTTTAGCGGAACTTGTTATTGTGGACTTTAACGGCGTTTTCTTGTGGACTTTAGCGGAGGTCATTTGTGGACTTTAGCGGAAAGTTTGTGGACTTTAGCGGCGTTGTGGACTTTAGCGGAAATTTGTTGTGGACTTTAGCGGTGTTGTGGACTTTAGAGGAATTATGGACTTTAACGGTGCCACAGGGGCCTTATATGAAGTTGTAATATTTTCCTGCAATTATAAATTTGTGAAGTTATTTTGTTATAAATAATCCTTCCATATGTATTTAATGTACTTTAAATGGAAAGAAAAATTACAAACAGCATATCATATGAGTATAAAATGGTCTTAGGCCAAGTAAGACTGAAAATAATTTAGGGTCAATTTAGGCTGTAGCACATATTTACATTTAAAATGCATACTGAAGCTAGAGGAAATAAACATTTGTTTCTTTTAGCTCATTTCTATACTCAGTTGACATGATACAAGAAGTCTGAGTACAAAGGACTCTTGCATTCAACTTTGTTTGCAGACAGTATGGTTCTGATGCAAAGTTTTTTCACTTTTCAGTGAAAAACTTGCATGCAATTTAAGTCTCAACAGGCATATATTTGAATCACTTGCTATCCTACAGAAGTAAAGAAAGATAGTATGTGAAATCAAACAGGTACAAAAGACATTGTTAAATGCTTTTGATACAAATTTAGTGAAATCTTTATTATGGTCTTCAACTTTTATGAATCAAGCTCCTCATATTTTATATTAATTACTTGCTTCAAACAGGCCGTTAGACGAGGATCATTCATACAACACATTTTGCACATTTTGTCTGTGATAATCTACTTTTCTCTAGATTCAGAGTTCACAAATAAATAATACAACTTGATCAAAGCCTAGAAAGACAAATATTGACACATAAAACCTCTCAGATAGAAAGTCAGAATGCCACTTATGCATAAAGATTGAAAAGGCTTTGAAATGCTTATTTTGACCATATAATGCCAAAATGGGACATTTTGCAGAATTTCTATCGAATAAAAGTTTAAATCCTTTAGTTTCATGCAGTGTGACAAATTGACACCATTAAATCACTCAGGAAGTTGCCAAAGTACTGATTCTATCCCTGCGAAAAATGTTCCAGAACAGATTTCAAGTTCTTGAACGTTCTAGAACTTTTCTTGAACATCAAGAACTGTTCTTGAACTACCAAAAATGTTCATGAACTGAGTTCTAGAACTGTATTTGTTCTTGAACTTTTGTTCTAGAACTTTATTTATTCTTGAACTCAGTTCTTGAACATAATTTGTTCTTGAACTAAGTTCTAAAACTTATTTTGTTCTTGAACTTAGTTCTTGAACTTTGTTCTAGAACTTAACCCTGAGACTGTCCCTAACATAATTTGTTCTTAACATAAGTTCTAGAATACATTTTAATGATGAACCTTATTCCTGGAAGATTTTCATGCATCTGACTGAGTTTTATAATGCATCATTGAAGTTCTTTAATACTTTAAAATGTAACACAATGTAGAGTACATATAGCTGTCTCTGTTTTGGCTCTATCAGTATGTTACCTTTTGCAGCAGGTTTCTAACAGCTAGCAGGTGTTTAATACCTTGTCCACACCTATCACACAAAGTTTTGTTTCCTCGCCCAGGCGAAATGAAGACCATGGTTGACCATAGAAACCATGGTATTGAACTGTTGACCATGAACTACCATGAACAGCAATGTTTATTCCATGGTTTCACATGTAATCTACCATGGTCAACCATCATGGGACATTGATATTAACCATGGTTATAACTGTCAACTATGGTCAAGATCAAGGATAAACATGGTCAACCATGGTCATAAATATTAACCATGGTCATGATTAAGGATAACCATGGTCATAAATTCTAGCCATGATCATTATATAAGTCAACCATGACCTTGAACCATGGTTGAAATATTATTCATGACATGATTGAGGCATTTTGTCTTTTATCAAGCAGGGATGATTCATTTGAAAATGACACACGGTTCTGAATATGGTTTTGGTTTAAAAATAAACTGGTCACATTTTCCGATTTATAAAAAAAAAGATTTACTATTATTTAAAAAAATCTAGGGATTTAGTACAACCTACGGGGTTTTTTTTTTTTCGTTTTATTCATAACCAGGCTTCCCCTCAACATTTCCTTTGCACAACCAAATGTTGTGAATCAAGACATTAGATGCCATGATTACTTAACCGGTATTGCAAACCAAAATAGTAAACCTATTTCATAGTATTTTATAAATGTACATCGCTGTTGTTCTGAATGTTGACTGTTGACGCCATGTTTCTGCAACTGCCGAGAGTGTAAATAAAAGGTGTCGTTTCATTGGTCGTTAAGTAGCAGCATTCAACTAACCACGCAAATGATTGGACGATTTGGAATTTTCAGTATAGAAAGAACAAATCTGATTGGTTTCATGGGAAGCTGCACAAATTGCGCCGTAATTAAAATTTGAGCTGATATTGATGCATGATGTCGGAAGAAAATCTATACGCACTTTTCCAGTGGTCAGAAATATAGGCCAGTATGATTTATTGATCATCGGGCCTTTCCCCAAGTATAAAAAATCATCATGTACTAGTTGTTGTGCACGAAAAAAAATCCAGGCTCATGGCTTCTTTCAGTAAAATTAAAAATAGATACAACGTAGAGAACAGGTATAATTTTCTAAACTTTTATGAAAACAATAATTAAAAGTGATCATCATATTTTGCGTGAAAATTTAAATGTTATCATTATTGTCCTTAGCTCCACGCTGATGCCGATTGAAATATTATGTTTCATTGCATAATTTGGACATAAAACGTGTATCACATGTAACACAATATTAAAATGTAAACAATTTATAATTTAGGTCTAACCAAAACTTTTAGATTTATTCTCTTGGCAGATATCCAGTTGATAATTGGTGTGTATTCACCACAAATGGTCAGCTTGTTGTTCGGTGTGAGCCAAGGCTCCGTGTTGAAGGCCGTACATTGACCTATAATGGTTTACTTTTATAAATTGTTATTTGATGGAGAGTCTCATTGGACTCACACCACATCTTCCTATATCTAATTATAAAATATAAGGAGATGTGGTATGATTGCCAATGGGACAACTCTTCACCAAAGTTCAAATGAAGTGAGTGTAAGGAATTAGACAACAATATGTTGTTTTAGATAAAGGAGTGCAGAACAATAAAGAAGTAGTTAATAAGGATTGGAGTCGAACGCCCTTGCTTCGAGCGGGGTTCATCGAATTTACAACCTCGGTGTTGACATCCAAGAACCAGGCCTCGGAAATTATTTAACTGATAGAAAAATATGTGGTAAGATTGCCGATGAGATTATTCTCTCCCAGAGAATTTAAAACTATTATAGATCACCGTACGGCCCTCAATAATGAGCACAATCGATACCTCACGGTAAGCTTTAAAAGGCCCGAAATAACAGAAAAAAAGGTTAAACAATTCAAACGAGAAAAGTAACGGCCTGATATATTTCCATAACAATAAACGGGAAAATAATGTAATAACAACTTTTATAACAATGTAACTGAATAACAATTTATTAAAAATTTAGATCAAAAATATTTAAACTATTGTGATTAATCTTAAATTATTTAACATTTATAACTCAAAATAATGTTATTGACTAAAATGTTAATCTTGATCATTAATTGCTTATCATTTCATTAAATATTAAATTTAATTATTCAAAGCTTTGAATATTTAACTTTCAAATTATTCATTATAAAACCATTGTACGTGAAGTATCAGTTACTAGGTCTGCAACGTTGACTTAGACTTAAACCATTGAAGAGTTAACAATCTCAGCTTCGACTTATAACTTTAAGCTATAAAGCTTATTGACAACTACTTCTGACATAATATGTCAAAATAGGCTTAAATTGTCTTGATACTGCTTTTAAGTTTCTTGTTCCTTGCTTTCGCTATGTTCTCAAATATTTCTAATATCTCTGCTAATCTTGCGTTGGTAATTTCACTTATAGTTCACAGCTGTCCTGATATTTTTCATCAACAGAGTCTAAATTATAAACTTCTCCCAGTTACTTCAGTTCATTATTAAGCAGTCCATACTACTTTGACAAGTTCTTATATCTATCGCCAATTGCCTACTGGTATCTATCCGTATCTTATTCTAATCGGCTTGAACATGATCCAAGTGCTTTCAGTTGAAGCTATTTCTCATCATTTCAAGCTTCTTCTTCCAACTGTCTCGCTTCGCCTGATGTTCACTATCTAAAGATCTTCAATTAAACTATCTTCATACTAAGATATTCTTACACGTAGTATGATCAGTTTTCAGTCAGATTTATATAAACAATTATATTGAGTTAATTTTCAAGATTTATTCGAAACATACATATCATGACTATAACTTATTTAAGCTACGAATATGTATTTCTAGAGTAGTATTGATATACTTACAACTGACTCTATGTATTCGAGTTAAGTACAGATTTGATTAAGTCTTCTTTACCTTCAACCGTATTACTGATATAGATTTCAGACGGTTAAGGTATCTGATAGCTTAAACGTACTGTCATTACTTATGTATTAATGTATCACAGTATTATTGTAACGATTGCATTTTATATTCTATGATTATATTAGTATTTCAGAATATAATAACTACTTTATTATTAAGTTAGATGATAATGATAAATAGACTATCCATGATTTTATGTTTACTTGTATATAATTCACATCTAAGTTAAGCTATTAGATTGAACTTTATGATGTATTAGTTTCTAAGTAAGTTGATAATGAAATCGTGAATTATGACTACAGTGTTAAGCTTAATTCAATGTTTCTATTTATTTTATAGACTAATATGATATTAATGCATAAAATATACGCTAATTTATAATGATATTTATAATTGCTTAATGTTTTAAATCAGATTCGAATAAGTTATTGTAATTTACGTATTATTGATTTTATTGATAATAAGTTCTATATTATATCAATTGGTCTAGACTAATATGTAAGCATTTCGATTTACTGATTATAGTCATTAAGTTAGCTAATGTTAAAATGGTTGATAAATGAATATTAAGTATCGCTAAGCATGTATACATTTTTAAAGTTCATACATTTTTGAAATTTTACTACAAATTTTCGTACCTCTACATTTATAAAATATACTTAAAATGTGCATTTACCTATTTATCAAACTCAATGAATTCGGAATTGTACTATGATACTTGATAATACTACCCAATATATTGCTGCAAGTTTATTTCAATTGACCACAGTAGTTCAGTGTGGAAGATTTTTGCAAATGAGAGTTTATCACGACTATGTGACATTACTAGTCATGACTATTAAGTCTTGACTCACATGGATAAAAACATGTTTGATAGAATTTAGAAACAAATTGTAAGAATGTACTTACAGGAGCTCTGATATGTTCATCATTGTATATACTTGCATCGTATAATAAACTGATATGTCATTGCAAGAGTATTGGAATTATCAATATTGAATGTGAACCAATAAACATATATTGATTACAATTGCGTTAAGTTCAGAGTTGAGATGTTAATGAATTTACAGACTAAAATATTAATCTATCATAAGTTGCCTGAAAATGTTAGATATGAATACAGTAAGAAATGAGATGTCAAGTTATGCATCATGATAATCTAAATGAAGCATAAAAACTATTAATCGTACGGCAATGAATGCGAATTAGGCAATCGTTGAAATCATGTATTATCAAGTTGAATCGATGAATAGTGACTACATTCATAGAATTTCTAAATTTATAACTTTTCAGAATCTAATGAAAGTCGAATTATTCGTAAAGAATATGATATCAGTTACAATATATAATGTATGTTAACTTACAACATTAATAGAAACATATAGCAAATTGCACATGTAAACTTCCTTATAATTTACTTGAATGAAATTACGAATTTTTAGATTAATGATTCTTTAATTATCTGATGAATTTAGAATTGACTTTACAAGTATGAACGATTAAATTATTTGAAAGACTTAATATAGGTAAATTGAAATGCATTATAAATATGTATTACGATTGGACAAGTATATGAATAAATTCTTGAAAATACAACATTGAGATCATAATTAGATGTTAGCTTTTCATATAATTAGCTCCAAGGTTTCAAGTTTATAAATTAATCATATGTATTCAGTATGTTGCTTGAGAGTAATGCATTGATAATGCTATTGAGTTTAAGTGCTGATATCATTCATGTAATTCAGATGTTCTTGATCATAATGATATGTGATAGTCATTTTATAAATGTATTGATATGTAAAATTGTATTCATAAATTATGAAATTGTATAAATTGAAGAAGTCTGTTGTTAAATTATCAAATCATTTATACTCTATAATAGATCATAAGTGTATTCTTATAATATTCTTAAAGTCTGATGAATTTCATTTATTTGCTAAATTTGCATGTATCATACTTGCATTTGAAATTATGATTGTACTTTCAATTATTATTAATCATTATAATATTAATAGTACAAAATGTGACTTGTAAGTCTAGTAGTTCAATTATAATACTATTTGATATATATATATTTAATGCTGACACGATGATCGTCCAATCTAGTAAATTGTATGAGAATCATTAATTAATACATTAATGATTACAATTGTAAATCTAATTTACTTATTATTCAAAATAAAATGACTTTCATGATTGCATTCAATGTAATCTATGTTTCAACACTTATTGCTTGTAACGAGCATGGTCAATTCAGTGATTATTCATTTAGTTATCATAATGCTATTTAATCAATAAGTATGCAACCTTAGTTAACATTCTAGTCTATTCACAGTGATCTTAAGCTTCAATTTTATATGTATCTCATCTTTAGCAAATACATTTATACATTGACATTATCTTTCAAATGACTAATCTAGTTACTATCTTTAGCAACATGATTTTTTGTAATACTTATTCAACTATTGTTGATCTTTTCTTATAGTTCAATGATACTTTATTGTACTAATCTATGAATCTATTTATTCTATTTATATTTCTTTTTAACATCTCATATTTAGCAATCTAATTAATTCACTTATTTAGAAATTATTGAATCATTTATATTGATTCTATTGAAGTATTTTATTGTTAATCACATATTATAGTGAATCATACATTTTGACGTTATGACTATATTTACCTTTTTAGGGATCTTAATGATTACACTTCATAACATGTATCAGTTCATATTGTATTAGACTTTGTGACTTTCTTAACGCGTTCAATATTTATGAGTATTACGGCCATTCAATTTAGCTTGGACCTGAATCGAGAATTTGATCAGAATTAGGCCGTGAAGATAACATACAATTTGCGCACATGAAATCTAGACTTGATAGAATGACTATAGCCTTTAATAGACTATTTGATCGACTCTAAGTTGTCAACATTAGTGCAGATTTATACGGGGCACATTGTGCCTATGCAACAGGCCAGTTAACGCCCTTTGCTGGCTTCGGCAGCAACATTTGGAAATTTTCATTTTTACTTGTAGCAAGAAAACAAGTTCGGTGACACCATTTTTCTTTCTATTTTCTTAAAATATATTATAAAACCTATCTTCTCATATTTTACAGATTTCTTTTATGCACAAAATGTGTTTTTCATGAACAATCTAAGCAAATTTTGGCAATTTTGAACGACTTGTACCTTGAAAAATAGCGCGGTGACCCATACTTTTATTATTTTTTGAAAAAGCATAGTAAAATCTTCATTTTGGCAAAGTATAAGAAAATTCTGTCATTTTTTTTCTATACCCTGAACTACCTTAAATTATGACTGTTCGTTCAAAAGTATTGCTACTTTCCTTAAAAGTCCTTAATTATGAAATTTCAGGATTTTCCTTCAAATATGCAAATTTCGAACCAAAATATCTCAAAAAGTAAGTCATAAAGGTATATTTTTCTTTGCATATTTCAAAAGTACACATTCAAATTGACCTTCTATCAAAATTTCAAGACAAAATCAACGAGGATCTCTACTGTATCGTATGCCTTATACGTCTTGAATTGGTTGAAAATCATATAATTGTAGGTCAATCAGTGGTGCGTTTGGCATTATATGGGTAACAAGAACGAGCATGAGAAATCCAGTGTCAAGTTCAAGAGAACAATAACACACGCACATTCATCCTCAAAACAGCTTTAAATACGTGTAGCTTGGTATCAAATAAATATCAACGAGACAACAACCAACCAACAAAGAAATCATAATTAACACCAATGCGAGTTCAATATGGCGGTATACACTGTATAGCATTTTTCTTTTTCAACTGATTTTTATAGTTCGTTCATATGTTGTACTGGTACACCACTGCCCTAGGTTAAGGGAAGGGTTGGGCGCCCGCTAAAATGTTTAACCCCGCCACATTCTATATGTGCCTGTCCCAAGTCAGGAGCCTGTAATTGAGTTGTTGTTTGTTGCTGTTGATCATATGTGTTGTTTGTTGTTTGTTTATTGTTTTGTACAGTTTTGAGTTGTTCTGTTGCACCACTGTCCCAAAATAAGGGAAGGGCTGGGCGCCCGCTAACATGTTTAACCCCGCCACATTCTGCATGTGCCTGTTCCAAGTCAGGAGCTAGTAATTCAGTGGTTGTCTTTTGTTATTGTTTATCATATTTGTATTTCTTTCATTGTTTTTTTTACATAAATTAGGCCGTTAGTTTTCTCGTTTGAATTGTTTTACATATGTCATTTCAGGGCCATTTATAGCTGACTATGCGGTATGGGTTTTGCTCATTGTTGAAGGCCGTACGGTTAACTTCAATGTCATTTGGTCTCTGGTAGAGAGTTGTTTCATTGGCAGTTATACCACATAGTCTTATTTTTATTTGAATTATCAAAACAAAACAGACAAACAAGCAACAAGTTATGCTGAACCAAACGGTTTTGCGGAAGAGTAATCCGTTTCTGTCCTTGGTTTAAATATGCATATAATAGCCCAAGGTGGAGATCCAGAATAGGAGGCTAAAACTGTATCTATCAAGTAGATACACATCGGGTAGGCCTCACTTCTAAATTCGTCCTTGAGCTATAATTATAAATCAACTTATTAAAAATCTTTTTGTTCATTTACATACACATTTTAACATCTGAATGTATATCAAGAAAGCACATGCACAATCTTGAACTATATATATATTATGATACTGACGAATAAACAGTAAACATTTCTGGATGAAAACGCAATTACACGCTGAAAAAAAACCGATTCCACGGGTAGACTCCTAGGCTTAAAAACCTGGATCCAATTCGGTTGTATGAAATCACCACAAAGCGACAAGGGTATTACCAAGGAGAGGCGGAAAAACTCTACAAAAGTTATTAATCGAGTCCCATAATATATTTTGGTAATTTCGAAAATATTTTTGTTTGGGGGTGGGGTGGTGGTTTCCATTATATTTACCATGGTGTTTTCTTACATAAATATGTCATAGTAAAAAGAAAAAAATATAGTATCACCAAAACGGATCTTGTGTATCATTTGTCAAGCTTACATGCCTTTCGTCAAATTGTAATAAAACTCTAATTAAACCCTGCGGATTCTACAACGTACCTATACATAAAAATACAGATGCAGTCACCGATGAACGCACAAACAAAGCTTTTAGATTACTTTATGTTTATACATACCCAGAAGCAAAAATTACGCAAACACAAAATGGAATGAAGATTAATATAAATATTACTACTAATATTGTGACTGGGGATCAAAGAGGTGTTTACAGTCATCCGCTTTTGACTGTAATAAGTAGCTTACGAAAAATACTTTAATGATGAGTTGATGAGTGTTTGAACGATGCATTTCTGTAGGAGCGTAAAGTGCTTGTTTAAAACTTGAATGTTAAATAATAGTCCTTAAAGCACGAGAAGAAAAGCAGATCAATTAATACTATATTCCAGAGCTTATATTTTCTATCATGATTTCCTAGATAGAGGGTTGTTGCTTACAAGGAAGCAATTAAACCAAGTGTTCCAAGTGGTGAAGTTGAAATCATTCCTTCGAACATTTTACGGACGCCATCACATCTTGGTTGACCGTTATGGAATATTTGTTTAACAGATGACGACAGATATGTTCCAATTGTGGTAACCACAACCCACCCTTGTTTCCTCTAATGTGACCTACCGAATGAGACTTATTATCGGGATTTGATTACATGAGCAACACAGCGAGCATTTGGAGCAAGATATGCTTACCCTTCCGGAGCACCTGAGATCACCCAATGTTTTTGGTGGGGTCCATGTTGCAATGTATTTAGTTTTCTATGTTGTGTTTTGTATAATGTTTTTGTCTTTTGTTTTTACATGCACATTGTCATTTTCAGTTCGTTTTTACTTATAAATTTGACGAACCCTTTGGTATCTTTCACCGCTCTTTTATATAAAGAAAGTAGTCCGAAGTAATTAATAAAAATATATTCCGGTAAAGATAATGTAATTTTAACACCATTATACAACAGTGAAATGTGTAAATTTGTCAAATAACATAACCAAGTGCAATCAGATTCTGATATAAACAAACCAACGCATTTGCTTGTGACCGCCCAAGTGAGGAATAATGTTATCTTATAAGAGTTTGCATGTCATATCTTAATGTTATTCGTTATCTTATATGTTGGGTGTTGATGGCAGATCTTTACTTGTGTCTGTTAAGGGCATACGATACAGTTTTGATCCCACGGTGATTTTTACGAAAATTTGCATACAAGCTATTTCTCACTTAGTCAATTCAAATATGTAATAAAATTATACCTTCATGTGCTACTTTAAGAGATAAAGGAGTCGAAATTTTAGACATTTACTCAAAATTTCGTTTTTCGGACATTTTATCCTTTGGGAAGACATACCTAACTTTTTGTTTCAAAAGATAAACCCAAGCGGATTTTGTAAAACTTTCGGAAAATCTTCTTAACATAAGTATGCTATAAATTTGTAAAACATTTCTTTGGAAACAATTATTCTTTATCAACTTTTCATGATTCTAGAAAAAACGGCATTTTTGCTGCATATTTATCAAATTTAAAAATTTCATCGGTGACTTTTTCATAAAAATTGGTACAAATAATCTTCATACGTAAGCAAACGTAATGTCGTTTTAAAAAGGGGTCCATGAACTCGTTTTCAAGTTAAATCAGTCTGAATGATAAAAATCAGTCGAAAAGTCCCGATATGTCACAGTTTGACACAAACTGACGTCGCGAAAATAAAATTTTACGTTAGCAACGTCATTACCTCCTGTAACTGTATCGTATGCCCTTAAATCTATTCCCAGCTTTATAGACAAGGGAAGATTTAGAGCTTGACATATTGTATAGACACATGTCTATTGCTGAAGACTTAATGTTGGTCTTTTATAATTTAGCATATCTTTGTCATTGTATTGCGCCCAGTGAATTTCCAATTAAATTTAATAATTGCATTCATCAATTTAATATCATTAACCGTTACCTTTTTTGTCTAAAACAAGCAAGGATTCTCTAATTGTTCTGCGAAAATTTACCAAGGGATCTTACTTTAAATAATTGAAAATAACATTAATAAATGTCCCTTTCTAGTTTCTTCGAAATTAAAATTTTCTATCGGAATCCCCATAAAATAAAGACGAAATATACCAAAGGGACATTCAAACTCAAACACTAGTCATTTTTGGGGCCCTTTATAGCTTGCTGTTCGGTGTGAGCCAAGGCTCCGTGTTGAAGACCGCACTTTGACCTATAATGGTTTACTTTTACATATTGTTACTTGGATGGAGAGTTGTCTCATTGGCACTCATACCACATCTTCTTATATCTAATCAATAGCCGAAAAAAAACTGACAATGCCAATGCAAAAAATAAAAAGGACAAAAAGAAAAACAACAGTATACAAAACACAACATCGAAAACTAATCACTGAGCAACACGAACCCATTAAAACGGGGTTGATAGCAGGTGTTCCGGAATGGTAAACAGATCCTATTCCACATATTGCACCCGTAACGCTGCTTATGTAAGTACAAAACTGGTGATAGGGCTAATTTGGCAAGTGGCAAAACTATAAAAAATGTTTACGACAAAGAGTCAATTTCCCTTTCAGACGGTGATGACCATTGTCCCTCTTACAATGTGTACATTTCCGAACTCGATCGCTATGACCGTATCTGTAGTATCTTGTCAGGTTTCAACTCACGTAATATTAATACATGTACATGTACTTTGACCAAACGAAAATATAAAGCCTTGACAAGTACCGGTATAATGTTCTTGGAATTTTATGATTGCAATGACTTTAGTTACGCGAATAGTAGGTCAGTAGGAACAAAACTTGTTCTTACTATATAAATTACTATTGTACACTTATTCATATTATTAGTACTAGAACACACCCGTGACATCGCGGGTCCGTGACTCAATTATAGTACCTACGCTTTATTTAATCAACACCATTGTACTATATTATATATAAAGTTGAATTCTTTGATTCATCGTTTTACGTCATGACGGCTGACAAATTGGACCTCTTTATTTTAGTATTATAAATGCATACACTTGAGATCTAGATTTATTGTCTTTTTTTGTACTTTTGGTTGTTGTCTAAGAACTTTATACTCCACAATTAGATCGGATAAAATTTTCGTCGCTCATCCATGATAAGTTGATGTCTCAGTCGAATACCTATATTTAGATATGTTCACGGGTGTCATTCGGTTTATCGAGAAAATGATCGTGAAAGAATACCTAACGGTGGTCAAGCATTGCGATCGGATCGTGAAAGATCGGGTATCGGATCGTGAATGTAATTAATTGAAATTCTACTTCAAAAATTTGGAAAAATCTGTTGTATTTTCAAAACGCGGAACAAATCCGAAAAAAATATTTCTGTCAAAATGATTCAACTTTCTCAATAATATTGTGCAATAAGTTTAATAAAATATGCAGTACTTTACGAGAAAACATAAAAGGCGCAACACAAGTCTATGGGATTCATTAAAAAAGAACAAGTTTTGCATCTATAATGACTAAATTCATATATATAACGATATATTTGAAACTGAATCTTTGATGTGACAGATGATACAGTTAAATTAAAGATTTTTTCACTTGAAACCGTTCATTTTGTTTTTAAAAACACTGCATTTTGTTGATTTTTCAATAAAATTGATCGTGAAAGATCAGGCAACGTATTATCTCGATCGTGAAAGACAATGCGTGACCAGACAGACGCAGGACGTTTGTGCTTTTTTACCAGTAACACGAAAGGACATTTGCGCTTTTAACTTTGATACACCTGAACAAAATTGACAAGATATTTGCGCTTTTACCTGTAATAGTTGTATACCTGTAATCTTTAGAAAATTAACCAAAGTCATGGAAAGATGTTGGCATATTCTTTGAAAGTTCATCCGAACAAACGAGAAATTCAGAAAAAAACATACTATAAAGAATATTGTATACGTTTCTTGAGGCGCATTAGATTTGCGCGCATTTGGGAATTAATTTCTGTTTACGTCTGCGCCCAGCCTTTGCTTACATTTGCGAATATTGGCAGAGTAAATAGTATTCTGTTTCATTATTTCACCGAATGGCAATTTGATGAATAATTTAATTCAGTTTGTATAATTGCACCAGGACACACACATGGATTTTCGTTTGTCAGAAATAAATCGGGGAAGATGGGATTAGTATACGATGGATTTACTGTCCGTATAGACGGAACACCTAAGTCAGGAAATATTTCATAGAGATGCATCGTAAATGCACGTATCCTGCTCGAAAATAATAGTTGAATAAATATATAGACAATAAATGTTTAGTGTCTTTAGATATCAGCTGTATTTGTACGAGGCTAAGAAACAGGTGTAATGCAAGCTCCAGCGAGCTATTATTCCTGTTTCGAGCCGAGTACAAATACAGCTGATATTTAAAGACACTAAACAGTTTATGTCTTTATCCTGTAATTAAATACGTACATTTTTCCCCATCCGAATTGTTGAATTTGTTTTGGAAGAAATCGACATGACTTAAACGCGGACCGCAATGAGGGCCCAATTTGAACTGTGACATAAACAGCTAGTAATTTGACATAACCGTTTGCTCGCAACAGAAGCAGGATACCAGGAGACTGTATACTTCTAGTATATACGTACATCGCTTCGTGTTATCTGTATACCTGTATTAGTATAGTAGAAAGGTAGATTGCAGGATAAATAAGTATATTCTACCTTATTTACCTGAATTTACCTCTAAAAGAATGCACACAAATGTAACCAAAAGCTGTGCGCAAACGTAATGATTTTTGCGCGCAAAGGTAATGGTAATGCGCGCAAGTATAATGCACCGGTTTCTCGTAATCGACAGAGAAAACGAAACTTTTATGGATGGAACAATAAAATTTTTTCCGAAATTCTTCAATTAGCTTCCTTATTAGTGGATTGAATTTGGAAACTATATTCCTCTTGTGGATATTCTGTTGCATGTATAGTCCGAGGAACTGTACCATCATAGTTTATCTAAGATTGTTTCAATTTGTGAAGACCGAAATTGTATTTTTAAATCACTTTCTGTACCTCTTGAATTTTAAAAAGAGTCATTGTTGTGCTAAGGAATTTACTCCCATCAACTCTCTTGTCGTTTTCATCTGACACAAGTATGATGGGGAAACTTAAGGTTGATTCTTTTAGATGTAAATCAATGTATCATGAATGTTTTGTGTTTTTTTTATATTATAAATGCTTTTTATGTTATGTTGAGAAAGCGCAAATGTCCTTTTTAAAAGTGCAAGTGTCCAAAACATTTAAGCGCAAATGTCCATTAAAAATTGCAAATGTCCGATCAAAAGCGCAAACGTCCCGCGCCGGACCAGACTTAATAATCAGAAAACAATGTTTCGTTTACCTATTGATATACCTGTAACTAGTTGAAGCGTGTAATTATTTTAATAAGAATGGACATTAATGCTTTCATTATTTCATCTGACAAGCTAGACGATAAAGACGTTTTCACTCTTTGTAGATTTAGAACTGTAAATCACAAGCTTCCAATTGAATCTGGTATAGATGGACAAACCCAGAGAAAATCGAACATGTAACTTGTGTAATAGAAATGAAATTGGAAATCAATTTCGCTATATTTTGAAATGTACATATTTTTAGGAAAGAATGTAGAGATAAAAAATACTGTACCAACATTAACACTTTAAAGTTTAAAGCAGTTAGGAATTTTTCAAAACAATTCAAACTTCAAAAGTTGTGTTAGTTCATTAGAATCATAAATTAAAAAAAATGAATTCTCTCTGATAAAATGTATTCTTCAAACTCATGCATTCTTTTCTTCTCTATAAGAAGTTTCTATTTGTTGTTACCTCATCATATGTCTTATAATATTATTATGTATCTCTATGTGTTTCTGCATACCACTGTATCAACAAAGGTTTTTTCCGAATAAACATCCTTCATCAATACCTTTGAAAGAGGAGGTATCTTTCAAAGCATTGATGATGTTCTCCTCAGCAACACTGATGGACTTTGGAGAAGGTCCTCCTCCTGTCCGTTTCCTCTCCCTCTTTTCAAAAACAAATTTCTCCTTTATATCTCTTGTTAGGTTCCTAGATTTGGTTCTGACAGTGAGAACATTTCTGCAACTCACACCAAGAGCATCCACTTCTCCAGTTATCTTCTCCCACGTTTTGTTCTTGGCGTCTGAAGTTACGTCTTTACCAAATTTCTCCCTCAACAAAGCAAGTTCCTCGACCACTCTTCTACTAATGAGGTTAACTTCCATTTTGGAAAAGTTCTGCCCTCTTACTCTGGGTATTTTCTTTTGGGGTTGTTCTTCAGCCATTTTCAAACAGGAAGTGGAGGAATTGTGGATTAAATTTAATTTTCAACAGAGAATTATTAGAAAATATTAAAATTAAGAGTTGTTAAATTTTTAAGCAAGTTGTTAGTTAACCCAGTCGTTAAATTGTTTTGAACAACTTAATTTAACGCAGTGATAAGCTTACAACAATGTAAAACTTTAACGAGTTATTAGGCTTAACTAGTCGTTAGCCTAACGACACTTTTGAACAACCGGGTCCTGATGGTTTGTTTGGATTGTAGGAAAAAAACACATATATATAAGCAGTTCTAAATTCACTTGGTCAAACACACATAACACATTTTTGTGCACAACGATACTTAATTGCTGAAACTTGCTCAAACCCCAAACCAAGCTGTATTCTCTAATAAGATAATAAAACTAATTTCTGATTAGGTCTCGAATTCTTGTTTTAAGAATTGATCTTTTTTTTTCTGAGTCGGTCTAGATAATATACGTTTAGATGCGTCAACTTCTTACAAAATCTCAATCACAAGGATTCTTTATACCCGCAATATGATGTGCTCACTTAATACTGTAAAATGCAGCCTCAACAACACTGCATTGACTACTGGTATCTAATAGATGTTGCAAATATAAGCTGACATATACTTCATCACACGGAATATCGAAGATATTTCTGGATATGTTCGTGCCCATTTTATAAAAATACCCAATGTACTTCAACACTGTAGTTTTAGACCTCCAATATAGTACTGATGATGAAGTTTTGTAAAGAGTTGATTTCAACTGGGGATGGGGTTGGGAGTGGGGGAGAAATAATAACTCTGCTTCCAGAAACCAGCTGTAAAAGTTGTCTGTAATAAAAGAAAATTACGAAAATAGTCTTTTGAATTTTTAGAAATGTTTCTAGTAATGATAAATTAAATCGATATTTACCTTGTAAATTTCTAAATCCATTCAAGCGGTACAGTGACCATAAGTGCCAAGTCCAGTGACAAAAACACTCTAGATTCAGTGATTATAACAAATCCTATGTCCAGTTACCGCAATAAAACAATTAACAACTATAAGTCAAGTGACATCAAAGAAGGAACAATCACATCAGTTAGGTGACATACCTATGGCAAAACACTAAGAGTGCAGTGACCTTTATAATAACTATGTAAATCCAGTTGTCCAGTGACTAACATCGCTTATCTGTAAAATAAATATATTATTACATTTCTTAAGCATTCAATCTTATTGCTAAAACGGTTACTTTAAAAGCTCATTTGGCAAAAAGTCGAATTTACGTTATGCCTAGAAACAAATATTCTATTTGCCTTAAAAAAACCTCATTTACATCTTTAATATATGGTTTATAAACTAAACCTTTATCAAACAGTAACGTATAAACGGCAAAGAGGACCACTTTAGAACTACCAAAGTACCAACATCTTTACATTTAATTAAATGATTAACGACTCTATCAGACAGTATCACTGGTGGTAGCAACCAGTTATCTTCTGCATGTCAGTTACATGTAAATGAATCAATACTTTCTGATATCAATAAGAAGATGTGGTATGAGTGCCAATGAGAACCAAGATTGAACCAGGATTGCAATATCAAAAGATAAATATGTGTTGAGCTTTGTAGAAAACCTGCTGCACCTATATCTTTTGAATCACTATAAATACTAAACTCATTTGCCTTTTTTGATAAAGAAATAGCCATTAATAGATGTACGCTATTTTCCAAAAACATGAATTAAAAATTCAAATCACTATATAAGTTAATGTCAATACACTGATCCCAATCTTCTCGTTCGTTGATCACAACAAAAATGCTCTAATCTTTATTTGAGTAACGTTACCGATTGCTGGAGTAAATATAACCTTGAAGCAAATCTTTGAAAGCTTTCTGACTTAAAAACTAATACTATGCATTCTTTCAAGGGTACTATTTTTGACTCTTGAATTTGCAAAACACATTTTTGTAAATTCCATATAAACCCCAACAATTTCAATAAACAAGAAGGGGACCAAATACTTTTCTACACATATTGCACAAATGCAGACGAAATAAATCTGACTTAACGATGTCTGCATGTGATTTACATACTTCGTTATAATCAGCTAACCCTAATCTGTAGTCTAAATATAAGACAATTTATATATAACCCTTTCTCAAGTAGTTCCCGAATAGTGGTTGTAAAACCGTTGTAAATGCATAACCACTTTATTTCAATCCGAAGGGTAACACTGTAAATACATAGTATTTTTTAACACCATCAAACTTCGATGAAAAAAACAAAATACATGTACTTCTGGTATGGATCAAATGTATAAAAATGATGGTAACATGATTTTAAATAAAATAAAAAGAAACCCAACAGAATTATTTGTAACATATTGTTTAGCAAATTTAACATCTTCAAATTTTATTTTGTTTACTCAAACATGTTGGTTTACGTGTCTTAAATCCAGTTTAAGTCTATGTTTAACTTCTGCTCTGACTTCAACTGTAAAATTAAATGGTTCACAACGTGCAGTCTGCTCGATACTTCTTTAACTAAACCTTTTTTAAAGCAGATCTGAAATAACTTCATGTACAAACATACCATTTCTACAAGCAGACAAACTATTTGTCAAAAAACAGATTGAGGTTCTTGTAAAAAAAGGAATTTTATAACCTCCTTTGGTAACGTTCAAAACAAAATATCTTGTTCAAATTGTTAACTCAAAATTAAAGTATTGGATCTGGATCTGCCCTTTATCTTTCTCGTATCAAAATAAATGTCAATATCAAATGGTTGATGTATCTTAAAAGTTTCTTGTTTTTTTTCCTTTCTTTTAAGGAGCAGGTGCTCTGGATAGTATATTCTAGCTTTGTCTGCAACATTATTTCACTCTATGCCAATAAAATCCCCACTTGGAGACGTTGGAAGGTCTCTGCTTACCTAGGGTCCGCCGGCAGACGCCCTTGCACGAAAGGGCTGAAATTGAAAACCAGTACCACCAGACTTTCCAGTAAAATGAGGCTGTTGAAACGATGAACCAGCTGCTTCTGTGAGTCTTTTCCTACCATGCCACTTTTTGTCCGTCTTAGCTGCCTAAATTTTCTTGACTGTCCTGCTTTACGCGGCCCGGATGCGTTTTTCATCTTCCTAATCACTCGCTATCTCATCAGATAAGTATTTACTCACCATCTTCTAGCTGCCCCGAACTTCTTCGCGCTCCTTATTTGCTTATTCAGTTTATTCAGCAGGTCTAAATATGAAATGTTTTCTCAATATTAGCAGAGTCTATATTTTCAAACACATCCACATGAAACTGCACCTTATTACCTTTGGATTTAAAGATGATTTCCGACTTCTTCGCCTTTTTGGACAAACTTTATATCGAATCGACAAATTTGTTGTTAGTGTTTCATTAAGGACAATATATCTGAATTTGAAACGTCCTCTCCAACTGTACCTCCAACCGGAGCTTCATCAATGTCTTCATTTAAATTCTTCTCGCTGTCGGACACGATGTCTACACTATACTGAAATCAATGTGGTCAACGCCTATCCTCGATAAATTAAAAAGAACGTATTGTTTTCATAAATTCATGATACTGGTATGTAAGAGATGCAGACAGGTTATATCGTCTATTTATTGGTTGAGGGTTTATACAGGATGTGATATTGAAGAAAAAACAACATATCATATACACTTTATTTACTTCAAGTAGAGATAATGTAATACATATTAAGAGTTTGATAAAGCCTTTACGACCTTGACTGATATAGATGATGCGACGTCTTAGAGTTTAGGGGTTTGATTAAGCTTTTGAAACCGTGACTGGTATTGATATCATCACAGATGGTTGATACAGCACGGTTGCCTTGATTGTGTTACACATTCACTTTACATGTATTTATACTTAGTATATAATACTAGTAAAAGATTTCATAAACTGATGATTATTTTATATCATGCATATTAATCTTATCCTGCTGATTAATTCTAATGTTATTTAAATATCTACCATTGTTTTGACGAAAAGGGCTCAAATTGCTATTTGAAGTTTCTCTGTATTTATTATTACTTTCAATCTAATAAGCAAACACTTAATAATATAAAATTGTCATTTAGGGACAATCATAAGGAGCCAACCGACGATTTCGGATTTGTTACTTTATTATAGATCTTAGCATGCTGATCATTTTTGTTGCATTAAGTTTCTGTTATAGTTTTGAAATAAAAGGAAATAATGAAAAAAAAATATGGCAATGTGTGCTCTAGAATGTCTTTTAAAAGTTTCTTTATCTATCATAATTTTCAAGATAATCAGCAAAAACGTATATTCGTCTTTTGGGACAATAGCTCCTAATATTGTATAAGGAGTCGACTGACAATATTTGACATAAAGACAAATTTGTAGATTTTGCGGATTTATGTTTGCCATTGAAAGTTTCTTTCTATCTTTTATAGTTTTCAATATAATAGGCAATATTGAAAAACTGGCAAAACTCACATAAGGTATCGCCTGACAGATTCGGTGTAAATGACAGTTGTTAGATCTCAACATTTTGAACATTTTTCTCACTGTCAGATTTTCTGTACCTCTAGCTTGTTTACAAAATAAACTACAAAACTTGCATTTTACCCTTATGTTATATCTAAAGCAATATTCGGACATTTTGCGTGACAGGAGGGGTCATCTGATACATTTGTAAACCTAGATACCCCAATAATATCTGTGGCTAAGTTTATTTCAATTGACCCAGTGGATTCAGTGTAGAAGATTTTGCAAAAATGATGGACTTTCGACGACGGACGCCAAGTGATGACATTACATCACTGGACTCTATGGTTCTGTTGAGGCACACATGGAGTGAAAAAACATTGTTATGATAGAATTTACAAGACAAAGAAAGAGATCTGATAACAAGGTTACCCTTTCCTGCTATGCTTGCATAATCCGTAATACGAGATGCATGTATAAAGAAATATATAGTGCATTCTGTGTGTATCACGGAATTAAAATGCAATTAGGAAGTCAGGACAATGAAACACTTAAATTATGGATTATCCAATGTTGATATCGAATGTTGAACTCGGTAGAAACAATTTTAATCGTTCTTCATAAGTTTGCCAGAAAAATGTTTCGAGGTATGAGTAGCTAATCTGAAAGGTCTGTAATTATGAAAAACAAATTAACTAACAAAAAATATCACAGACAGCAACCAATGACAACCACTGAATTACACACTCCTGACTTGGGACAGGCAAATAGCGAATGTGGCAGGATTCACCATGTTTAACTAAATATACTTTTCCCTCAGAAAATTCTTCTGATTTAAACAAGTGGAAACACAGGCGGATTTTTCTTAGATATGAATTGAGGCAATTCGTCAGAAAACAAGCTATGAAATGTATGCTCGTAACTTGAATATGAGACCTCTACATTATGGTTGAAATGTTGCTTTCAACAACTTTCTTTCACCGAAAGATCATAAAAAGAATCCAGCATATCTTACGAAAATGTACATGTACACATTTGTCACTTATTTGAATTACCTACTTTGAATAGAAACATACAACATTCCATTGAGACCTTCCACATTATGTTGTTGCATTTATAATTTCCTGATGTTTTTATATACGGGTGTGGGCTTTTTAGCAAAGTATTGAATGATAAATGTAATGGAAAGGCACATTTAGATTTACAATGTATGATTCGGTTGAAAATGCTTTTTCATCATAGTATTAAATGTCAGCGCACAACCATGATGTAATCAGAAATGTGAGCTTTGAAAACTACTGTAATTGTAGCTTGATAAGCAGATTTTGAGATGAAATGTTTGCTTTATCTAAAGCTGCAGAAAACAATAATTCAGACTTTCATAAAGTTATTTTTTTTCATCAAATCCTCCAGTTTTGTCCTGGAGATAAAGTTAATGATATGTGATAGTCGTTGTGTTTGATATGCATTTTAATGGCTAAAATACTCTTCAAATTTGAGATTGATCCAAGGTCCTGGATTCATTGATTGTAAATCATGTCTTGCTAGGGTATGCGAAAGATGCATGTATGTGATCTTCCAATATTTTCATAAACATGTACATGTAGCACCATGGGTTTTTCAAATTGCACTGTATTAGTAAAATTATCGAACAATACTTATTATACACTTCATTATAAAATATATTATATAGTACAAAAGGCCCTTGGGTAAGTCTAGTAAAGTTCTTTATACATTTTTGAATTTTGAAGTATATACATTTGTATGACTGTAATTTTCTATTTCCCTGATGATGCAATTGTATGAAATTGAAACTGACATATGTACATTAATACATGTAAGAAGATGTACAATGTGTAAAGATCTAATTTTGTTTTATATTCCAAATATAAAAAATGTGGACCTCGGTGGCCGAGTGGTCTGAGTAGTCGAACTACTATATCACTAGCCTGTCAACACTGAGGTTGTGAGTTCGAATTCCGCACGTGGCAGGTGCGATCGACGCCAATCTTAGTTGACACTTTTTTGCAGTGGCACTCATCAAAATCAAAAGTACGAAATCTAAAATTCAACCGTTCAGGTTATATATATATAAAATAAACTCATATTCATCAAATGCAACACTTTAAAGGCTGGTCCCTCTACAGCTATCTTTTCAATTCATCTTTATTTCTTTAGTTCTATCAGCTTTAGAACAATTTGATTTTATTCTTTTAAAAATGTATGCCTGTTAACCTAACTATATGAAACATTGGCCGTTTCTCTTTTCTATTCGAATGATCTGTTAGTTGGTCAACACATATGCAAAGCCTACTGATGAGTCTCATTGCTTATGTCCACATTTAACCAGTCTAAACACGACTAAACTCATATAGCCAAACAGATGCTGAATCTATTTATTTTATTTTTGGTATCATTTTCTCTGCTATGATATTCTAAAGTATAGCTTTTTTATATATTGCATTAAATTCAAACTTATTTTTTTACGTTGAAATAATTGCTCATTTTTACTTTTATTTGAATCCTTTTAATTTTTAATTTGACCTTAGGAGTCTAGGCATAGTGAAATCAAATTCTTAATAGACATGTTACGAAAAGGTATATACTCGATGCTGATGTGACAAATTATACTTTAAATGCGGGGACTGTGTCAAAAACATTGATTATCCAGCTATCATACACACGTTTTGGTTCATTCATTATTTTTTTTATTTGGAACGTCTTAGTGTAACATTTTCTGATATCAGTGATTGTGATTACAGGATTGTTGTTTGCTTAACGTCCAGTTGCAAATATTTCATGCATATTCAGGACGAGAACACATAAACAAAATACAATAGAGGCCGTCCGGAATGAAGGTCGGGGAATTTTGACTGCCATTTGAAAATTAGGATATATTTGATAGGGACATAAATTTTGCCTTGCATCAGACCATCTACGTACCTCTCAAAGAATTTTGCAAGGCTTTAAAGTGCACATTGCGTGGCACTTATTTCATACGAGGCACCAGATTTAACGCCCCCTTCTGGCTGGACATGGCTGCATACTAGTACATCTTGCACAGCCAAACGGACACCCCACTTTTGTAAATGTTTTTCTTACGGTCGGAAGAAGACAAAAGTGACCATATTTCTACTCCCAAATTACTCGAGGGTAGGGGGATTATAGGACGGGAAAGTCGTACGTTTGTGCGGGTGAACGGGAGTTGAGGATAGGATTGATTGTAATGCATGCAAGTATGCACTTCTATATTGATGAAATTTACATAGTAAGTAAGTTTGATAATTGTATCACAGATCATGGAAACGTTCAATCTGTCACTGCATAAAACCCGCACAAAATTTTCTTTCTGGTTGATTTTTGTTCGAATGTCTCCATTAATTTAAAGGCTTTTATTGACTTTGAGATTTTTAAGCGCCCTATTTTAAGCGTGTTCCATATACACCGGACACTGCGATAATCGCAAGTTCAGTTTTTGGCAGGTTGGTACAAGTCCAAAACCTGCTTATAGTATGGCGATGTTGGTGCTGGCGGGCGGGCAGGCGGGATTTCTAGGAAAAGTGGGTACCTAAAGTGTGTAATGAACTCCTCCTACAGTTTTCAAGCCAGATCCATGACACTTTAAAGGCAGGTTGCACATATATTGAAGTTGTGCACCTACCCTTATGGAATTGTTTAAGGAATATTTACACTAGTTTCATATTTCAAATATTTAAATATTCAGCATATTTGATTTTTTTTTTTAATCATAGGGCTCTTTACAAGCATATCAATCAATTTACAGATACATACAACACAATATCATTATGATTATTAATCCAATAATAGAGCATTCTTAACGTATGAGTGAGTCTTTGATCTATTTTTTGCTTATATTTTCTTCTTTCTGCCCGGGAATAAGCTCTTAGTTTTAGTTTTTTTAAACGGAAATTATAATTTTCCTTCAAGCTTTCCTAGAAGTTATGGGCAAATGAAAATGACAGAATATGGTTTCTTTAACTTTTTGAATGCTCCCGTAATGGATCAGGATGGCCTTACCGTTTCAAACGGATCAGAGGAAAGATCGAAAAAAGAAGCGTCAAGCATGTGGAAGAAAGTAAGAGACAAAGAAAAAACCGGGGACAAAAAACAAACAATAGGCAACTTCACACTGAAACCAGTGACAAACGAAAAACATCTGCGGTCTTTGTATAAACAGGAGCAGACATTATCAGATCTTTTCTGCAGCTACAATGCACCATGTTTCAAGTATCTTGATAAACATGTATATATAGTAGGTCTCGGTTGGATGAAAAATATTGATCATACAGAGATCAAATGAAAATTTCTTTCTTGATTACCATATCAGATTTAGTGAAAAGAAACCAATATTGCAGACATATTAATGAGTAGGTATTAAACATATATTTATACGTTAGATTGTTTGAAGGGTTTAATGAGGGTTCGCGGGGGTCTAGAGGTGTCACATTTGGTAATTTTCACATTTTTGACGAAAAATCACGAAGTTTCAACCTCCAGACATCAGCAAAATATATCCTAAATAAATCTAAACTAGAGGCCCGAAAGAGCCTGTCTCTCACCTAGGTTTATGTACATCTTCAACATTGTAGACTACTGTTTACAGTTTCTCTCTATCTTATTTACTTTTTTGTCCAAAACACAAAAGAGGGTAAAACGAAACTGTCATTTAAGGACAATTACTCCTATCTACAAATTGTTTTGGCAGAATTTGACCTGATTGTAGATCTTGTCTTGCTGATCATTTTTGGTTTTTTTAAAGTCTCTTTCTATTTTTATAGTTTTTAAGATAATAGGCAAAAACGCCAAAAATTGGTTACAATCGTCATTTAAGAGCAATAACTTCAAAAACCAGTCAACTGAAGAATTCGGCTATTAGATGTATTGTAAGATCTTGTATGGCTGATCACTTAATATGCTGTTTAAAGTTTCTATCTATCTTTTGTAGTTTTTAAGATATTAAGTAAAAAAGCAAAACAATGGTAAACATTGTCATAAAAGGGCAATAACTATAACAAGGAGTCTACTGACGATTTTGAAGTTCTTGTATGCTGATCAGCTATGCTGTTCAATGTTTCTCTCTATCTTTATTCATAGTTTTCAAGATAATAGTCAAACTGGAAAAGAAGTAGTAAAATTCTTCATTTCAGTGCAATAACTCCAATAACAAATTGTCTGACAGTTTTGACGTTAATAGATAATAGGTAGATCTCAACATTTTGAACATTTATGCTCTAGTCAGATTTTCTCTATTTATAGCGGTTTCCAAAAAAAAAAAAAGACAAAACTTACATTTTACCCATATGTTCTATTTTTAGCCATGTCGGCCATCTTGGTTGGCAGACAGGGTCATTGGACATATTGTTTAACCTAGATACCCCAATGATGATTGTGGCTAAGTTTAGTTAAATTTCGCTCATTGGTTTCAGAGGAGATGATCTTTCTAAAAGTTTACGGACGACGGACGACAACAGACAACGGACGCCAAGTAATGAGAAAAGCTCACACGGCCCTTTGGGCAAGGTGAACTAAAAAGGAGGTGAACATGTTCTATGTATATGCATATACATATGCAAATTTGAAAGATCTTAGTTTATTATTCTGAGAGTAATATAATATAAAGAGTAATATAATGCACAAAATGGGTACCCTTTTCACCACTCTCCTTAACATCAACCCTCCCTCCGTCTGATGACGTACTTTCATAACATTATATAATTAGACTGTTTTTACTGTTCGCAACCCGTCCATAAGTTCTGACCTCGAGTAAACCTTTATGTTAAAAGGTCCGTCGATATTGATTTTGAAAACGCAAAAATTAAAAATATATATATAGGTTTAATTTATAAGGAAGGGCAGGGGATTTCTTTCTCTCATCCCGAATCTTTTCTTACGGCCTTCCTTCTATTCTTTCTTTAGGATCCATTCACTTTCTGCAATCCCCGGTCTCCTGTTAGTCTTCCATTTGGAAGAAATATAATGGAACTTATTAAAGTTATACCTCACGGAATTAATTTAATGGAGTTCTCGTCCCTTAAGGAATATTGATAATGAAATTGTCCATAATAATGCTTCCAAACGGACACCAGTTGAACAGTACTATATACAGTTTAAATGATACACAGGTAATTTAAATCTTTAAATCACTGTATAACCACATTGAAAGTCTAATTTGTCAACCTCAGTGTCGAGTATATACTATTTCGTAACACGTCTAATTTCAAAGCCTACCAATGAGTTGCATTACAAATGATTACATTTTAAACAATATAAATTGGATGAAACTCACAAGGCTAAACAGAGTGACAATAAATTTATTCATTGCATTTTCAGTATCATTATCAAATTTTTCACTTAGACCCCGTTCACACTAGGCCATTTAGATCGATTTAAACTAGATCGGTTCACTTTAGATCGATTTAAGAGCCAATGTGAACGCTTTGAATCGATCTTCAATCGGTCTAAACTAAAACCAAAAGAGGTAGTTTATTTTGAATCGATCTAAAGTGAACCGATCTTACTTTAAATGTGAACGCAGAGATCGGTTTAAACTAGAACGATTGAATCGAAAATAATTTATGCGCATGTATAGCGAGCGACAAAACCACACATCCTTGTATATATCAGAGGTTCGTTGTTTAACCCATATTTCTCTGTTACCAGACCTTTGTGTACATGCGAGTGAAATGGAACGTTAACTGAAAAAACCGTAGCAAATTTGCGAAATCTGTGTCTTCTGTTCTTCTGTTGGTTTTTTTTTTTCTTTTCAGCAACCGCAGTATTTCTTTATGCTGTAAATTCCTTGCTACAGTTTTTTCTTGTTTCAAAATTAAATAAAACTGCGAGAACACCAGTAACAGAATTTGAACTTGTGATTCAAGAGAAACAATAACTTTATCCATTTTTTTTTTCTAGTGTGTGTATCAGTATATCAACACATAAATTTGATTAATTATTTCTGTTTATAAACAATTTTTACAGTTTTACGGGTTATTGGGTCAGATCGATTGCATTTATAATTGTAGTGTGAACGCAGTGGTTCAGATTAGACCGATAGAGATTGTTATGACTAAAGATAATGTGAACGCTAACTGGTTTTATTTAATACGATTCAATTTAGATCGATTAAAAAAATGCTAGTGGAACGGGGTCTTATATTCTAAAGTATTGACACGTTTTCTTGCATTAAATTCATATTTCAAAATTCGATCACATTTAATTTTTATTTTAATCCTTTAATTCAGGTTTGTCTTGGGAGTCTAGGGATGACAACACCAAATATGCAACATATTTGCAGAACGCTTCAGCCATGGTAATTTTCAAGAGTTTCTCCTGAGAGTTGACCATCATTGTTAATTTTTTTAACTTCCTGAGGTGTCTGTTTTACCATTTCAACATAAAACAATGTTCATATTCACCCACCCGACAACACAACGGAATTGTAGATTTAAGAGTGACATCTGCACCTGTTGGCACTCTGAAGAATCCATCATTGCACAAATCATTATGAATATTTGCCTAATAGACAACCTAATATCAAAAAGAAGATGTGGTATGATTGCCAATGAGACAACTCTCAAAAAAGAGACCAAATGACACAGAAATTAACAACTATAGGTCACCGTACGACCTTCAACAATGAGCAAAGCCCATACCGCACAGTCAGTTATAAAAGGCCCCGAAATGACAATGTGAAACAATTCAAACGAGAAAACTAACGACCTAATTTGTGTACAAAAAATGAACGAAAAACAAATATGTAACACATAAACAAACGACATCCACTGAATTAGAGGCTCCTGACTTAGGACAGGCACATACATACAGAATGTGGCAGGGTTAAACATGTTAGCGGGATCCCAACCCTCCCCTTAACCTGGGACAGTGGTGTAACAGTACCACATAAGAACGAACTATAAAACTCAGTTGAAAGAGGCATAACTCATCAGATGGATAAAAATACAAATACTACAAATACAAGTGGACGTGACTGTGTCCGCACTTGTCATTATCATGAAACAATTCTTATGTCTTAATCAGTTTTATTTTTTTTTCGAGATGAAACTATCTTTTTTTGTCTATTGGTTACTTATACAATAGTGTCTAATAACTTCGGTTATTCTGCAAAGAAAAAGATGCAATTATGTTTATTTTTGTGATGACTGTTTTAATTATGTTTTGTGACCACTTTGATAGTAACAAAACATTCATAATATAAATTCTTGATTAGAAATCCCTCGTAAAATAAATTATTAAGCCGCAATCCGAGTCGATTTTCGAATTCAATCGCTAAAAGGAAGTCAAATATACAAAAATGGCGGATTGAGCATGACGGTATGAGTGAAGGTCTACTCATATTGATCGATTTTGGATGTGTTTTTGTGTATTTAAATTGTGATTTATATCAAAAATGAACATTTGTGACATTACTAGATCTAAATGGGAAGAAACAAGAAGAACAGGAGAAATAATAGCAAAACAGGTTTGACTGCACCAAACAAAACACAAATAAATATGGAGTCACCCTAACATCAACAAAAACAAAGCTTTTCCAATGTACTTAGTCAAGCTCACGACACGTTATATACTAGTACATCTATGAACTCTCACATAACGCCACTAACTGGAACATTTCAACAAACTTATCACAACCCTACAAATCATATGAACCAGACCTTTGAATGTCCGAACCCACAGATACAACAGGTACCACATTGTACTCCTAATGCTGGTCCAACTTCAAATTCTGGCTATCAACCTACACCATTACCTTCAATTCATTCCCATCATTACCATTATCACAAACTGATAGTGTTCGTTCAAATATAACCATGGAAATGTTGTTCTGGACAGAAAATATTATGAACCAAAGATTAGAACGAATAGACTCTGTAGTAGGTGATAAACTCTCAAAACGGGATAAAAGAATTGATGATAGATTTTAATAACATTGAGACCAAAGTTTCAAACTTACACCAGGAAATGGACTCTATAAAGAAAACTCAAAATGTGCATGCACATATTCTGGAAAATGAAGAAAAACACCATTATGAAATTTCTAACAGAATGAATTTGGTAGAAAATTACACCGAAGAAATCGAAATCGAAAAAAAATCAACTAAAAGAAGAGTATATTCAAAATTACAAAATCACTTGATGAAATACAACCTTATATTCGGAGGTATTATACAAACTGATGAGGTGGAAGATACTGAAACTATACTTAAAAACTTCATTCAAACAGAACTTGATATTCCTGACGCAGATAACGTTGATTTTCAAAACGTCCATAGATTACGACCACAACGGGACGGAAAACCGCGTAATATAATCGCCCGATTTACTCATTACAAGGACCATGAAGGAGTGAAAAAAGTCGTCCCTCATCAGAAACTTAAACTGAAACCCAGATTTACTGTTAATCAGCAATATCCCACTGAGATCAGCAACCGTCGTCAAAAACTGTTTCCAAAACTGAAGGAACTCCATAGGCGTGGTATCCGGGCATCATTAGTGTATGATCAGATTATTGTAAACGGTCAACCGTATGATCCAACCTGTGATTAGCCTCACATCCCAATACACAATAATCAGTCGGGGCACCATTAGGATAACGCATCAGACAATCGTAGAACTTTAAATAATAATGTGAATAAGCTCATTATCGCTTACCTTAATGTTTGCGGTATAATCTCAAAATTGTCGGATCCTGACTTTGATAACTTTTTAAAAATATGATATTCTTGTGTTTGTAGAAACAAAAACTGAAGATTATGATGAAATTAAATTACCAAAAGAGTATACTCTATAAACGAAGCATAGAAAAAAATTCGAAAGGAAATCTGGAGGTATCATCATTATTTATAAAAAGAAACTGTCAAGTATTCTTTAATTTATTAACTCAGAATCTGAGATCGTTCAGTGGGTAGAAATTTTACATGAACATTTTGGTTTTTGTACGGGTAAAAATATCTTACTCGGTTGTGTTTGAATACCTCCAATATTCTCCAGATATTCTTCTGGTGAATCTTTTTCAGAGATTGAAGATGAACGTAATCGATTTTCAAATACTTCAAAAGAAGTAGCACTGATTGGTGATTTTAATTCTAGAATCTCTATTGATAGTGATTATGTTATATCTGAATTTTTTCCTTGTTTAGCAGGTGTTAGACAGGGAGAGAATTTATCGCCTTTTTAATTTTTATTACAAGACAAAGTACTTGAGATTGTTGAACAATTTTCTTATTTAGGCGTTATCTTTAAATATAACGGTACTTTTTAGATATTAAAAGAATGTTATTGACCAAGCGCAAAAATTGATGCATGTTATACATCGACTTGTTAGAAACGAAAACATTCCAATAGATTTGCAACTGAAATTATTTGATTCTATGATAAAACCAATTCTTTTATATGGTTCTAAGGTTTGGGGTTTTGAGAATTTGAAAATTATTGAACAGATGCGTTTGAAATTTTGCAAAAGAATTTTAAAAGTTCGAAATACTACACCCAATTTTATGGTGTATGGAGAATTGGGAAGATTTCCTTTACATATTCGAGTTAAATGTAGAATGATTTCGTACTGGTGTAAAGTTGTAAACAATAACGAAAGTTGTCAACGAAAGAAATATCTGTATTACTGAAAAATTATTACACCAGGGTTTTCGATATCACAAACTAGTCAAAACATTTACTATATTTTATCATCGGTACAAGGACGTCAATCGTAAATATAAATCAACATGCAAACATCTTATACGTTCAGGTATTTCACATCCAATATTTTATGGTAATATTCTTTACAAAGCACAAAAATGTCAGCATTCACCTCAAAAGCTAACCAAACCTTTAAACAGACTTATTTGGAAGGGATAAAGTTACGATACTGTTGTCAGATCATTATGGATTGCATATCTTGGTATTAATATTGATTCACTCATAGGGTTTTTGCATCGGAAATAAACACATTTATTCTAAAACCAGTTGTTGGCATGATACGGGTTATGTTCTTCTCATATATTTTATGGTGGTATGATACTAAACCCCTAACGGGAGGGATTGTACCTGATTTTCATATGATAAAGACATAATCTTTCAATCAGTTTAATTGAGGTCTGGAGCTGGCATGTCAGTAACTGCTAGTAGTCCTTTGTTAATTTATGTATCATTGTCAGTTTGCTTAGTTTCTTTTTTTTTAATCTTTTCTGACATCGGACTCGGACTTCTTTTAAACTGAGTTTTACTGTGCGTATTGCTATGTGTTTCTTTATTCTACATTGGCTAGAGGTATAGGGGGAGGGTTGAGATCTCACAAAACATGTTTAATCCCGCCGCATTTTTGCGCCTGTCCCAAGTCAGGAGCCTCTGGCCTTTGTTAGTCTTGTATGTTTTTAATTTTAGTTCCTTTATATGTTTTGGAGTTTAGTGTGACGTCCATTTTCACTGAACCAGTACACAATTTTATTTAGGGGCCAGCTGGGGATTTTCTCGCTGCGTTGAAGACCCATTGGTGGCCTTCGGCTGTTACCTGCTCTTTGGTCGGGTTGTTGTCTCTTTGACATATTCCCCATTTCCATTCTCAATTTTAATAGCAGTAAAGTCAGTAGTGCTTTGTACAGGCTGATGTTATCATTGAAGAATCATCGACATTATGTTTTCAAATGGATTAATTTTGTAGAATCTATATTTAACTGGTCTAGGATATATTTTCATGAATCAGATTAATTTTGCTTTTGTGATAAAAATTATCTTGATCGAATATTGAGTGATCAGGTTATTACCTCATGGTTTGGCGATATAGCAAATTCATCTCGGGGACAATTGTATGGGACATTTAAAAAGGACTTTGGATTAGAAACATATCTGATCAGACTATCTGAACAGAATAGAGGCTGGGTAACAAAATAAAGGACATCGAACTTACGTATTTCAATCGAGACGGGGTGTTGGCAAAATATACCTAGACCAGAGAGAATGTGTACTTTATGTCATGAATTTGTTTGTGATGAATTTCATGTTTTATTTGTATGTCAACATGATTCTAGTGTTCATTATAGAAACCAATACATACCTAGATACTATACTATTAATCCACAACACATTAAAATGGAAGGATCATTGTCTATATGTAATATGGAAGTCTCAATTTTGATTAAGAAAATTGCTTATTTATTCAAAAATATTTACAAATTGATTTCTATGTGTTTGAATAGTACTGCATGCTCATTTCGTCATTTAATTGTTGATGTATTATACTATGGCCTCACGTAACACATTTATGTGTCTGAGCGTTATCAATGAATCTTTAATCTTGAAAAAATTATTGAAACAATTGTAGAAATTATCACAGTTGCGGATACAGGATTTGAAAATAGTAAGGCCAGCAAAGACACGTTGAGAGTGGGATTTGTATAAATGTTATGCATTAACCATATATATGTTGTTCTTTGATAGGGGAAGGCACCCAACGCCGCCTCTGAAATGGTAAATGACATTTCATCTTGTTCGTATATATTTGTTTCAATCTTTTATCAATTTTTTTGCAAAAACCTTGAGACTTATATTATATTATATGTATATCATCAATTGTTAATGTATTGATGTTAATGAAAAGTCAGTTTCACGTTGCTAAAATGCGTGAAATCTTTTTTTGTAAAGTAATAAAACAAACAGATTTGAGTGGTAGTACAAAAATAATCATCACCAATGAATGTACTTACATTGGTTATATTTCATTTAAAATCCAACAGATACACAGACATTAGGTATTCAGTACACAAATTAACATATATTGACCTTTATTTTTGAAATAATCTCTAAAGAAGGAAATGAAGTTGGGATCAGATCAAACCTCTCTTAAAACATGTAAAATCTGCCAGAAGTGTCAGAAAAATACTTTAAAACGATTTCTAGAAGATTTTGAGAGCTCTAATTATTTTTTGTGTACAGCTCTAATTTTTTTTGTTACAGCTTTTATTATTTATTTCATTTGTTTTATTAATTTCATTTATTAATCCAGATATGTTTTCATGTGTCTATTTATCTATTTTTTTCTGAACAGATCTATATACTTTTTTTCTGTTTCATTAAAATTCCAACAAATACACAGACATTAGGTATTCAGTACACAAATTAACATATATTGACCTTTATTATTGAAATAATCTCTAAAGAAGGAAATCAAGTTGGGATAAGATCAAACCTCTCTTAAAACATGTAAAATCCGCCAGAAGTGTCAGAAGAAATACTTTAAAACAATTTCTAGAAGATTTTGACAGCTCTAATTATTTTTTGTTTACAGCTCTAATTATTTTTTGACAGCTTTTATTATTTATTTCATTTGTTTTACTAATTTCATTTATTAATCCAGATATGTTTTCATTTGTCTATTTATCTATTTTTTATGAATAGATCTATATACTTTCTTTCTTTCTTTCTTTCTTTCTGTCTTTCATTTTATCTATTTATTTGATAGACAACTTTCTTGTTAATCTACGCGGGTATGTTAAGGCAATTTTTTCAGGGGCAAATAACTCTTGTGATGCTCATGAATATTAATGAGCAACGTTGCGTCTCCATAGTGACGACACTGTCCGCTTCATATCTCTGGTCATCAATCGCTCTCGTATTTTGTTCTTTTTATTGATAAACTATGCAGAATTAGATAAATAATGATAATTTGTTGTAATTAAAAACCATATGTCACATTATTTTACAAGCCATAACTTGTATTGTATGAAAATCCTTCTTGTCGATCTCGCAACGGAGGCGTGGCTTATTTTCCTTATTTGGAAAACCGATTCAACAGGAAGCTTGAAACCCACATGTTTTGAACGGACGGATTGTTTTTGTTGCATGAGGCGAAGAATGGCCCATGTACCCAAGGATTTCAGCATACAAGCAGAATCGTACGACATAGCTTGACTATGAGTAAGTATTCGGTCGTCTTTTTGCTGTTTTCTGTAGCCGACTATCTTCATTTTGACAAAAATCTACCCTTAAAGTTGCATCTTCTCCCCCTTTTTTCCATCTGTTCAGTAGAATTAAGAAATTATCCCTGAACCAAGGATTTGTATAGTATACTATGCCTGAACTATCTTAAATGCAAGTCCATTGATGGTCCACAGTGTTTATGTGCAATTTAGTTGAAGTTTTAGAATACCCATGAGTTGTCCTGGAAATTTAAATTGTTGTTATGCTATAGTTACACTTTTTGATATAAAAAAAAAATTAATGTGCTCTAGCCTATTCCATTGTTGGCCAGTTGACATTCAATCTGTTTGAATTCATGAATCATGGATAATATTTCTTTTGAGAGCGAGTGATATCAGAACATGAGATTGGCAACTCTGATAACAAGTTACTGGTCTAAAATGAATCTGAAGGCAACTGTAGAAGAAGAAGACACTAGACTGAATTTTCAACAAAGACCCCACCTCAGTATTATCAATATAAACTGTATTGAGCACCTTTATTATCACAGAGTTTATAACTTCGCAGACAGTGTGTAGGCAAGACACTGCCAGATGTTTTGAAGTTAGCTATGTACATGTTCAAACTACACTTTCCCTCAATTTCAAAGCTGCATCATGCAAGGTCAGTTTTTAGACGGGTACAAGTCAAATCGGCACCTAGTTAATTCGGCACCTATAGAAAAAGTCAAATCGGCACTTGGTCAAATCGGCATTCAGTCAAATCGGCACCTTTTTAAAGTAATTTCGGCATTTGGTTAGTGAATTTGGCACCAAATATATTTTATTAATTAAGTTTGATTGGGTATCATTAAAAAATATAACCCAAGCTATTCTTTGTTTAATCCATATAACTTTATGAGGATAATCAGTGTAATGTAAATTGTTTTTCTGCATTTCCTGTCGACTTATATAAAATCTTACTATATAAATCCTTGATAAAATGAATAACACTGGCACCAGTTTTGTATGTTTGTCATGAAATGGAAGTTTCTTGCAGTGATCTGGAAGGATTTTTTCTGTATGGGCCCAGGGCCCCCCAAAAATAAATTCAGTGGGCCATTTTAAAACATAATGGGCCATGTTGTCAAATGAGTGGGCCATTTGAATTGACTACAGTAAAAAAAAAGTGTATATTTCGGCAAAGAGGTGTAGGTACTTAGCTTTATGATTTTAGATAATATCATGGATATTGTTCCTGTGATTTTGTAATTCCAATTTCAATGAATATACAATAACTTCTTCCAAACCGGACAATATTTAAGATAACCTTTATTTACAATGTTTAAACTGGTACTGTTGCCTTGTTCATGTTCAAGATTTTTGTACATTAAATTTGGGTCTTCGTCGATACCATACTTATTCCAGACCGTATTAGAGGACATTTCTGGCATTTCCTCTGCACTTCTTTTATTATTACTTCATCACGATGACAAGAATAACAGTAGAGAGTGTCATTAATTGATAGACATGATCATGATAGAACAAAACAACAATTCGCTGAAGGCATGTTTACAAAAAGTCAAAACGAGCCAAAGACCAAAAAATGACAAGGACAGTTAAGCGCCTTTTATGGAGACAAAAACTATATTCATAAAAAGGCTTTTGTGTTTTTCAATCGAAATAATAGCAAGCTAAACTAACTTAAAAGATTATAATTAGAGATAAATCTGGTCTGTACTAGCCAACCTCACAAATTTAAAGTTGTTTATAAAAAGTGATATCATGAATGATGGTCAATTACGTTTTTTGGGTAATCAGTTATACCGCATGGTTCTATTATTATCCTAGGAAAACATCCTAGCATTGGAGGAACATTACACAGTTGTGTACACACACATGGCGGCACGGAACACGATCGAAATCCATTTGACGATATCTAAGCGTTTCAAGCGAAGTGAATAATATCGTGTGCCATGTGGGCTTACATTTGTCACTCTATCGCCATTTCTGGTCGATATGCGCTATAGGCGCAGGGTGCACGTCCTTCCCGATCACTGTTCTTGATAATATACGTTCCAGTAGGAACAGATATTATGGCATTGTTTATAACAAAGTTTCCATTGGAACTTCTGTCATGTGTCACAAATATACGTTGACACCTTGAGCCAAATGTATCTTAAAAAATATGCAAAAAAAGATGAGTCTTCAATAGTTTACTTGCAAAACATAATATTAATCATGGGTGCCGAATCAAGCAGGTCCCAATTTGACTAGGTGCCGAATTGACTATACCGGGTGCCGATTTGACCAGGTGCCGAAGTGACTAGAATTCTTTTTAGACATGCCAAAACAACAAAAATTCTAGATTTTTATTTAACATAAAGACTTGAAAGACTTTAAATTAAGTGTAACTGTATGCTGATTGATTTTTTATTCTTTGGCTACCGCAGGCCAGATTCTTATTTTCTAAAGAAAATGTTGCATAGTACGTATACCTATTCGTCTGTAGTGTACAAAAAAAAATGTAGTACTTACTAAATAGAAATTCTGAGAGACCTAAAAGAAGGTTTTTAAAAACCTGGGCTGTTGGTCCTGTGCCCAAATGTAAATCTTATATATACAAATGTATATACCCTTTTTTTATTCTGTATGCTACTTTGTACATCTGTTCATGTTGTAGTTCTTTAATATGTATATGAATAAAAGGAGATGTAGGGTAGGGTGTACATTGTTCATTGTTTGTGTAAATCATATATCATGAGACAGCTACCGAAGTTCTTTCTGTTCGACATGTTGTACTACCAGAATAAAGTTCATTTTGTTTCATTCTGTTTAATTATATAACAGTCTTTATGAAATATGTTACATGTATTAAAAGGAAAATAAATATTATAATTATTCAGCCTAAGGTTAAATTGATGTCATGTATGTCACATGGTGGTGTCTTGAAAAATATTGAAAACAAATGTCACCCACGGAATCAGACAAGTATCAAATAAAAAGATTTACATTTGTATCTAGCTTTCCTCTCTTACAAAATAATATAAAATAAGTAATATCAAAACTGGAAAACATATTATGATTGCCAACAATTCACAGCATGAACAGATCCAAATGAAGTAGAAGTTAACATCTATAGGTCACAGTGTTCTCCCCCAGACACTTTATTTAGCATCTTGGTAAACTGGGAAATTAGAAATATCATCTTGTTAAGGTTTTTGTTTTACTAACATATATGACAATATAGAATTATTATTATAAAAATTATAGCATCACATTCATAACATTATCTATACAAAAACTAATTCAGATACAGAGGCGAATTCAATGGGGGGTCCTGGGCCCACCTTTTCTGGGGAAAATTTGGTTGTTTATATATATAGGAAATCACTGATGCATGACTTGAGCGGGCCCCTTCGTAGGCAGTCTGTGCAGTGGGCCCCAACGTATGAAAATTTCTAGATCTGCCACTGAGATAGCATCACGTTCAAGAAATAAAGCATCACATGATATTGAAAGACCCTCAGGATCGCGAACACTGGGTTGCTGTATGGCGTTTAATGCTAATTTGGTATAGGGGCCCCCTTTTTGTTGGAAAAATTTGGTTGATTATATAGGGAATCACAGAAGCATGACTGGAGTGGGCCCCCTTAGGTCAGTCAGCAGGCCCCCCCCCCCTTATGTAAAGTTCTGGATCCGCCACTGGTCCTATATATAGATTCCGAAAAGGCGAATTACCTTCCTAAAACCTTTTTGTTTCAACTTGGAGGCTGGAAACAAGCATTTAATTTAAATTTGTTTTTTGCCTGAAGAAAATTAAATTAACAAACAATTTTTTTTTTGCAAAAACTTGTTATATTGACTGTTAGGGACTGTTTTACAAAAATGTTAGGTGGATAGTGTTCAGTTTTTAACACACCATTTTTTCACAGAATTATTGCATGTATACTTGGAATACAATATAAATCATAAATGTTTATATATGACATGTATGAAAAATATTTGTATCTGTAATACTGCTTACTGGATGGGTTCTTTTTTTGTGTGTACACAATCATGACAATTGTGAATTGTTTCTTTTTTATTATTGCAGGTTCAAGATGACAATGATGAGAACAAAGATAAGCCTAACAGGTACATTGCAATAAGTGACTGCAGAATGTATGAACAGTTGGTAGTCCACAAGCTTTGTGTCAAAATACGTCTTTTTCAACACATATTCTATCGTCATGATTGTCATCCAGAAAACATGGAAAACAATGTGTTTGGGGCAATATAACTTTTTGAAATGGAATAAAGTTAACTTTCCAACCAGATATTCCACAGTGTGATCATGGTGATGTCAAACAGCATGTTAAAAATGGTTAAAAAAAATCTAGTAAGATTCAGCTTAAAGGTTAAAGGAGGAACCAATTATTGACACCCACCATTTCTTGCCTGTTTTTCTGGAGAGGAAGAAAACCCTCCATTAATAGAATGCAGAAAGTGAAAGATATGGCTAATTGACTGTTTAATTTTCATGATTTTAAAATTAATGGAACCTACAGATGGAAACGTGTGGAAAGCAAAAACTTCATTCAATCTATAAAGTAATTCAACATCTTGTAGCAGCCTCATAGAGATCGTTCTACAGCTGTACAGATTGATCTAAAGTGAACAGTTCTAACTTTCAACAGAGATTAATCTAAACAAGTACGATTTGATCAAAAAAGAATTTGTACACATATACATTGTATATGTATAGTCATGATAGTGGAAAAATTACATGTGCAATTAATTACAAACAGAAGACCAACATAAAAGGGCTAAAAGTTATAGATATCTGTAAATTTACATAAGAACAGCAGTATCAACATTTGAACAGTAACTTTATCCATTAATTTTTTGTCAAGCGTGTGTATCAAAACATTAATTTGATTAAATATTTCTTTTTATGCACTGTATTTACAATTTCATGAGTAAGTAGGTCAGATTGATTTCAGATTTTTATGAAAGTTATTGGGTCCTTCATCACAATTAGTTATAGGTCACTGTACAGCTTTCAACAATGAGTAAAACTCTTATCATGTGCATTGATACATATAATTACCTGAGTTATGCTACATTGTACATTAAATACACAAATTAAAAATAAAGACAGACAGCAACCAAAAAAAACAACATCAGCTTTAGCTTGAGAGACTGGCATATAAAATGTGACATAGTAAACATGTTTTCGAGAGTTTTACTGTGACATTAACATGATTAAGAAAGGGCATTAAATATCATGTACATGTATGGGTACAAAAAATGTACATATATACATAAAAATGTGGTTTCATTGCTAAAAAGACAACTCTCTGCAACATGGACAAGCAACTAAATGATGTAGAAGTCAACAACTAAAGGTCAGTGTAAGGCCTACAACTATGAGCAAAATTAAAACAACATAGCCATTTAGCTTAAATGCTCGTCTTGTAAATTGTACAGCTGCCTTTAACAATTGAGGGTGTTACAGTACAAAATTCAATAAAAAGAAACCAGAAAAAAAGTTCAACCCTGAGAAATCCTAAGAAAATTGTGTAAATAATGACAAATGAAACATGCAGTGGTGGATCCAGGTTTAAAGTTTGAGATTCAGGTTGTTCAATAGGAGGCGGTACCCCGTACTTTTAATTCCCATGTTACAGAAAGTTTCATGTACATTCACCAGCTAAATTTAGGATTTTTGTCGAGCCTGCGACCTTTGTCGCAGAAAGCTCGACAAAGGGATAGTGATCCGGCGTCGTCGTTAGCTAACTTCTTAAAAGCTTTATATTTTAGAAGGTGGAAGACCTGGATGCTTCATACTTTGTATATGGATGCCTCATGTTATGAAGTTTCTGTCAGTCACATGTCCAATGTCCTTGACCTCATTTTCATGGTTCAGTGACTACTTGAAAAAAAAGTTAAGATTTTTTGTAATATTAAATTTTCTCTTATTATAGGTAAAAGGATAACTATATTTGGTGTTGCGTACCTTGCAAGGTCCTCATGCCCGTCAGACAGTTTTCACTTGACCTTGACCTCATTTCATGGATCAGTGAACAAGGTTAAGTTTTGGTGGTCAAGTCCATATCTCAGATACAATAAGCAATAGGTCTAGTATATTCGGTGTATGGAAGGACTGTTAGGTGTACATGTCCAACTAGCAGGTGTCATCTGACCTTGACCTCATTTTCATGGTTCAGTGGTTATAGTTAAGTTTTTGTGTTTTGGTCTGTTTTTCTTATACTGTATGCAATAGGTCTACTGTATTTGGTGTATTGAATGATTGTAAGGTGTACATGTCTAGCTGTCAGGTGTCATCTGACCTTGACCTCATTTTCATGGTTCAGTGGTCAAAGTTAAGTTTTTGAGTTGTTTTTTTTCTAATACTATATGCAATAGGTCAACTATATTTGGTGTATGGAAATATTTTATGATCTATATGTCAGTCGTGCAGGTTTTATTTGACCATGACCTCATTTTCACGGTTCATTGCTCAGTGTTAAGTTTTTGTGTTTTGGTCTGTTTTCTTAAACTATAAGCAATAGGTCAACTATATTTGTTGTATGGAAGAATTGTTAGCTGAACATGTCTGCCTGGCATGGTTCATCTGATTTTGACCTCATTTTCATGGTTCATTGGTCGATGTTTAGTTTTCTTGGTACATGTCAAATTTATGTGACAGTTGTAATAAACATGATAAAGCTTTATCTTTAGGACTATCAACATAATATCAATGATTAGTAAAGAAAAAAACGAAGAAACAAGTAGAAGTAGCAAAGAACATGAAAATAAACAAGAAAAGCCGGTACATAACAAGCTACATAAACATTCAGAAATCGAGCAGAAGCATCAATCAGTATCTTTTAACAGAATAATAGTCAGTTCTTAGTAAAATTGAATCTTCAAGTATCTGATGAAAATTTATATTGTTCATGAGCAGAATAAAATTTTTATATAATAAAATCAATATTGAAATATTAATAGTAGTTGAAATATATCTAGAGATTAGATGTTTGAGGTTCCAAATCAGAGTGAACATATTAGATTAAATAGGTAAAATTACATACGTGATTTGAAGGTTAAATCAGAGGTCGAAGTGTCATTACATATCACATCTTAGAAATTCAACATTTAGACTCACAATAATCTACATTGTCTAAACTAGAACGAAAGACTGTCCTCTAGTTTATTAATCTCAAATTGTCATGACTGTTTACAGTTTCTCTCTATCTTTATTGTACTTTGCAAAACTCATTAAGTTATATATTATAAGAAATGTAGGCAATAACGCAAATTTAGTCAATGTATTTGAGCAATTGTTTACGAATTGTTCTATCTAGAATTTTCGATTTCTAATTAGTTTAAAGTCTTTGTATTCATCTTCATTTAAGATAATAGACAAGTAACTCAATTGATTTAAGACGTATTAAGATAGTAGCTATAAACATATACTATTTGTTTTAGATTTATGTATTAAATGGTTATAGTATATAGTCTATGTAAGTTTTAATGCAATCTTTCGTATCTTTGCATATTACAAAGTCAAACAGAGTCACTAATTCAGTCAAATTCTCATTGTCACATATCTCAATAATCTACAAGTTGATACATTTAGAAATGTATGCTGTCAATTTGCTTATTTATCTTATCTAATTAATACATAAACAAAATTACATTTTCATATTTATAATTGCTAGTCATTTCGTGCAAGTCATTCATTATACTAATCCATGAGTTACATTTACTATTATAGTCAAATTTCTTTAGAGAGATTATCTTATTTAAATTAGGTGCAGAAAAACAACGACCAAGTTAATGTTAGCAAAGCTCGGCCATTTTTGGCTAAGTGAACATTGGCAGTTTGATTTAATTGCATAGTTTAAGTAGATTTAGCTAATTAAGTAGATGAGTAATATAGTTAAATGCGCCAATGTTTACGACGAAACTCTAACAACCGCTCCGTGAGACAAAACACGGCTTCATTAGAATAATGACATTTAAGACTTGCATAAGCTGATTTAAATTACTGTTTAAGTTCAAGTGAATAATTTAACCTAAATCTTAATTATTAACCTCAATATTTAAATGCAAAACAGTATTATAAGTCATTTATAAGGCTTTTCATCTCTAACATTACTTCTCATCCTCCGATAAGTTCACTTTCGTAACCTATTATAGCTTTTAGTAAAGCCTTATATCTGACTTGAATAAATTTAATAAGTATTTAGGTCTTAAATTGATAGAATGGAAATTTAAATCTTAAATGCTTCCATTGATACAGTACTTTCATATCAATGATCTACATTGTTATCTTTAAATCACGTATACTAATTATCTAACTTTGTAACCATTCAGTATTAGTATATTCAACGTTAATTTAGCCTCAAGGTATTAAATGTAATTTTACAATAAAATTAGAAATCACAAAGGACAATACAGTATATAATAAATTACTCAGTATATCATCAAATCTTATAACACTTAAGACACACGTTAAAGTCATTAGTCACTTTAAATGTAAACGTTAATTTTAAGTCTACTTAATGAAGCAATTGATGTCTAAATGATTACTATCGTTAAACATATAAATTGAGTAATTGTAATCAAGAGCTAAACAGATGACTAAATTATCATATTAGTTACATTATAACAATTTACACTTGAGAACGATTCAAGCACTGAGGACCATAGCATCTGATTTCAGATCTATCGTTACTTTAGATCGATTTAAGGCCAAGGACCTTAATCGATTTAATCGTCTAACTAATCGACAAAAATTAATCGTATGAATCGATCTAATTGTGATCAGATCGTTTTAATCATTCCATGACGTGTATTTTGAACGATAAATCGATCAATTATCGTTAAAACAATAATCGAGATCTTGATAGAATTTAATTATTCGACAGTACCTTTGTGTACATGCAGTAGAAATAAAGTTGTAATACCTAAGTGAATATTAATGTATACTTTTCTTCTTGTTTACGATTCTTTTCATGCAACAGTATTATATGTTAAATTTGAACTAGTATTTATTATAAATGATACATTCAGAACCACATTTAATTTTATTTAGACATAATTCAGTGAAATCTTTAGGTTATCCAATTCATAATTTAACTTCGTAATAAACATATAATATTATAATTTATTAGATAACATCATTATAATTTGTGTACTTTGGTATATGGATAAGATATCAAATAAATTGATTCAGATTATGATTCAGATTAGTCATTAGTAAATCATGTTATGACTCTAACGTATATGACGTTTCATTATAGCATTTCAATATCAATTAATTAAAATGGTTAGATTAGAGATCGAATTCTAAATATTGACTCCAATGAACAGTATTTCAAATCGTTCAATAGTCAATTTAAACCGATTCATCAAGTTATATGTCTAATGTCAAGTCAGTTTTACAATTCAAATACAATTCGATATTAAAACTAAGCATTAATTTATACAAGTAGAATCGAACAAGTGCACCAATACATTGAAACATTAAGCCAATACCTATTTAGAGTATCAAAGTAAACACTAGTAATTTACTATTACACGATACCATGAATAAGTGCCGTCGACTTACACCTGAAACACATCACGGTTAAGTCATATGAAATCCTGACTCATGAAGTGGAATCATTCATCACAGAAGACATAACTATTGAAAAAAATAATCGAAATACTAAAACTAAACAATGACAGACGTGATGACTTGCAATGAACATAACAATTCAGTTAAATGACGTATTCGAATAAACTATCATGTTAATGTTACACATAAGCTAATACTTGTTATCAAAGAAATAAGATGCATATCATATGTAATGAATGATGTTGAACTTGACTATATATCTGAAAATCTTTGTAGAACTAATTTTAGCGATCGAATATTTGAATCATTGTTAAATAACAATAGAATTAATCGATAGCTCAGTATTAGAGAAGCAATTTATCATAGATTGGATAGATTTGACAATTGGTTATCAAATTCAATTCTGATTAGATGGCAAAATAGAGATTACAAAAAGTCATAGTGAACGAACTAAATCAATATTGAAAAGGATATCTCAGAATTAAACAAATACTATTTCACAATATGTACTTATCATAAGTACTGAATTCTTATTTTAATACAGTTTTATGTTTTTAGTTGAAGTCAAACGATTATCAAACTATAATCTTATGAACTAATAATGCAATAACGATACACAGGAAATTACTCAAATTCATGCGACCAGATTCAAAGTCGGCTACATCACTTAATATAACATCCATAATTCAAACTGTCATTTGATCTGTAACATAGAATTATATGACATACAATATGAACAATTAGACATACATCTACAAGGTGATAACTGGAAAAGTTATCAGTTAATGATAGCCATCAAACTTAAACGTATGACATCTGAAAAAAACCAAAGTTGCACATACATCAATTGGAAATTAACACTAGAATTCACAGAACGAATTATAAAATTACCAATGACAAACAAAATCACAAATAATGACAATCTACAACAATCAAAATGAACAACGCATTTAGACAATGACTGTAGGTCATAAACTTCAACGAAGTTATATAATTACACTTAATGAATCCAATAAGTTGCATTAACCAATGAAATTCAAGAAAACAACAACCTTGAAAATATATATGACCAATTGATGAAATCACAAACATGAGGTGAAAGAATACGAAACTAATAACAACATACTATAGATACATGACATTAGATTCACAACCGATAATATTCATTAACTGTATAGAAACTGATAGTGTGTACGGAAAACCTATATACTCAGAATAGATTGTATTACGAGAATGAAAGTATAACCAACGCTAGAACGAAACAAAACATCTATAGCAATATCACAGGAACATAGGAGAAGTAATCAAACTAAAGAGAACTTCAACTATAATCGAACTGATACGAATAACGTGATGTATCCAAATAATCGGTACATAACGGAATCAATTTAATTTAATCACATATTCAATGTTGAGAGACTAATACGCATATCAAATCTAAATATACAAATATGTATAACACATACAAAGTCGACTATAAAATTCAAAACTTGGATACATCATATTCTGAGTAATTCATATTATATAGATATTGTATCTGAATGATACTTAAATGTGATTTACATGTAACAAATACGAAATATATTCATGAGATGTAGAAATCAATCTCATATACGAATCAAGAAATTACGTACAATGTTTGCATATTTCAATTACACTGATCGACTTCAAGATTGAAATACATGATTGGATTTAATAGGAAATTATTACTGAACGTTATATGAACGTCCTAATATTTAGCAGTGGTATTATCCGATATTTTACATGAGATCTCATGTAAGTTTATCAAATTAATATACGATTTTAATTTACTAGAATCTAACGTACTGTAGTAGATTATTTAAACAGAATATGCAATTAGATACGATTGTGAATTAGTCGACTTGTAAATACCTGTAATTCAAATAATGACTGAATATTTGATTCAATGTATCTTATAGGTTAATTTAATATTGATTTCTAGAATTTAAAGATTGTTATTGCAAGAATTATCGTTAACGTATCGATGTTAGAACGAAATTATGCTTAATAATTGCAAACAATTATTGAATGAAATAATTTGTATATTATTAACAATACGTTTATAGAATCTAAAGATCTTTGAAATGAAAATTATTCGACATCGAATTAAATAATAATAGTTTTAACAATGAAGACGATATTCAAACCTTGGTTTAAATTTATCCAAGAGATGTACTATCCAAACAGATGTCACGATGTCATATAACACTCTAAAAGATAAAGACTATTGTTAAATTCTACTCCTTATTGGAATGTATCTTATACAACGGCCTTGATCAACACAGAACATTAGCCAGAACTACATATATGGCGAACAGTTGAAACTGGTTTGATAAGGAAACATTATATAAGTAAACAACATAGACGTCTGGAATTGAATGTCAACGTTTGCAAGCCAAAATTTATTAACGTTTGCACGAAAAAGTGATATATCAGGGAAAACATTACAGAGCCTCCTTCATACACACATATCTTTGAGAGAAAATAATGACAAGTTTGAATTGACATATTAAACCTTCTTATAAATGCCAAAAAAAAAAAAAAAAACAACCAAATAATTCCGTTTCGGCAAGGAATTTATTTATTTTGTCGACATGGTAGCGTCTTAAGGAATCTTATAAATCCAAACTATAAATAAACACCAACATCTTGGTTACTAATGACGCGGAAACAATAGAAAAGTGACTCTTCTTATAAAAGGCGACATAATCAATAGATAGTAACATGTGTTACGTACGCCGGTAGCCATATACTGATTAAAAGTTATTTGTAAACCATGATCGTGCATTTAAAAAAAAATATCTGTTAATATGATTATTCGGGAAAAATTTCAACATTCGCAAAAATCATCCGATAGAAAATTATTAAGACAATGTGAACATCAAATGAAACAACCTTTTATCTGGAAATTGATAATATGGCTACATCGAATTCAATAATTTCTGGGACAAAATAGAAAGTTAGGATGCTTAAAAGTACAAAAACTTTGATGGAAGTATACATTCCAAACAGTGAAATCGTAACGTGTGATGATCAAGTAGAAAACATATTGTTATAATATTTTAAACATATGGACAATAGTACGGCAAAGTTGCATAATCAAGCATTGTCACATAAATCTTCTTGAGAAGACCGTAATCGCACATAAATCTTCTCTAGAAGACAGAAATCTCACATTAATCTTCTCTAGAAGACTGTATTCTCACATTAATCTCCTTTAGAAGACAGTAAATACAGTAATCTCACATAAATCTTCTCTAGAAGACACTAATCTCACATCAATCTTCTCTAGACGACAGGAATCTCACATCAATCTTCTCTAGAAGACTGTAATCTCATCTTACATAATCTTCTTTAGAAGACAGTATTCTCACTTAAATCTTCCTGAGAAGACTGTAACTCACATAAATCTTCTTCCATGTCTTTAGAAGACAGTAATTTCACAAAAATCTTCTTTAGAAGACTGTAATCTCACATATATCTTCTTTAGAAGACTGTATTTTCACTTAAAACTTCTTTAGAAGACAGTATTCTCACATAAATCTTCTTTAGAAGACTGTAATCGTACAAAAATTTTATTTATAAGAAAGTAATCTCACATTAATCTTCTTTAGAAGACAGTATTCTCCAATAAATCTTCTCTAGAAGACTGGATTCTCACATTAATCTTCTTAAGAAGACAGTAAAGACAGTAATCTCACATAAATCTTCTCTAGAAGACACTAATCTCACATCAATCTTCTCTAGAAGACAGTAATCTCACATCAATCTTCTCTAGAAGACACAATTTCACATCAATCTTCTCTAGGAGACAGTAATCTCACATCGATCTTCTTTAGAAGACAGTAAGCTCACATAAATCTTCTTTAGAAGACTGTAATCTCACATGAATCTTCTTTAGAAGGCAGTAATCACACATAAGTTTTCTTTTTAAATCTTATTTAGAAGACTGTAATGTCATCTCACATAATCTTCTTTAGAAGACAGTATTCTCACTTAAATCTTCTTGAGAAGACTGTAATCTCACGTAAATCTTCTTTAGAAGACAGTAATCTCACAAAAATCTTCTTTAGAAGACTGTAATCTTACATATACCTTCTTTAGAAGACTGTATTTTCACTTAAATCTTCTTTAGAAGACAGTATTCTCACATAAATCTTCTTTAGAAGACTGTAATCTCATACAAATCTTATTTATAAGACAGCAACCTCATATAAATCTTCTGTAGAAGACAGTATTCTCCATTAAATCGTCTTTAGAAGACTGCAATCTCACATAAATCTTCTTAGGAAGACTGAAATCTCACTTAATTCTCTTTAAGAAGACTGTTATCTCACATAAATCTTCTTTAGAGGACTGTAATCTCACTTAATGTAAATAAGAAGATGTGGTATGAGTGCCAATGAAACAACTATCCATCCAAGTCACAATGTGTAAAAAGTAAACAATTATAGGTCAAAGTACGGCCTTCAACACGGAGCCTTGGCTCACACCGAACAGCAAGCTACAAAGGGCCCCAAAATGACTAGTGTAAAACAACTAAAACAGGAAAACCAACGGTCTAATCTATATAAAAAACGAGAAAAGAAAAACACTTATTAACCACGCCAACAAACAACAACCACTGAATAACAGGCTCCTGACTAAGGACAGGTGCATAAAAATGCAGCGGGTTTAAAAGTTTTAACAAGCGCCAACCTTCACCCTAACCTGAAACAGTGGTGTAACATTACAACATAAAAAGACACATAATAAAATATCAATTGAAATGGCGTAACTCGATCAAAAAGATATAATCACAAAAACAAGTAAATATACACAGAACAAATAAGTTTGATCTATGACACAATATAAATACAATATAAATAAAAAAATATATATCAATGTCAAAAAGACAACTTTAACCTAGGACAAAATGACGTAAAATAAAGTAACGTACACAGGTAGATTTAAATATAAACATTTTTTACAAAATACATTTGTTGTTCATAGTACGAGTACAGAAGTGAAAATTTATCGTCATACTTAATACTTTTCAAAGGTTGTACATATTAAAAATAGTAAGACGAGATATAACACAAAATAAGTAAACATTGAATAACAGAAATGCATTACAAATTGTATCAACAGGTCAAATTAACACGAAAGTACATTGAATAACAGAAATGCATTACAAATTGTATCAACAGGTCAAATTAACACGAAAGTACGATTTGAGAGTACTCGCAGTTACTGAAAGCTAGTTAAAAGTCAAAAACAATTAATAATAAAAAATCATGCATCAGGGACTAAAATCAATTAAAACACATCCCAGGCAGGGATGTAATGTTTTAACGCCATGGACAGTCAAAGAAGACATTGCCAAAATAAAAGTAACGACAGGCAGTAGGATGGTTAGGATTAAACCTTATAATAAATATGTATGATGTTAATATATCTATATAAAACAATTTCTAAATAGAAAATAAACGTGGATGTGTATATATACATCTCCCCGAAAAAAAAAAAAAAAAAACATTCGAAAAGAATAGAAATATATGAATCTTCTTTAGAAGACAGTATTCTCATATAACTTCTTTAGAAGACTGTTATCTCATATAAAGCTTCTTTATAAGACAGTATTCTCATTAACCTTTTTAGAAGACAGTAATGTCGAGCCATTGTGCGACGGAACCAACAACTGAATACAACAATAACATGAAAAACCAGCGACAAAATCTGGCGATTTATGTTCCAATTGTCGTAACTACTATCCTGTACCCCTTTTCCCCGAATTTGACCTACCGAATTATACTTATCATCAGGTTTGTACTAACTTGAACAACATGACGGGTGCCACATGTGGAGCAGGATCTGCTTACCCTTCCAGAGCACCTGAGATTACCCCAAGTTTTTGGTGGGGTTCGTGTTGCTCAGTCTTTGTATTTTTATGTTGTGTTTTGTGTAATACAAAATACGAATCGTTGGTAACCATGCCTCATATTCTGTTTCGTTTTATTTTTGAAACTAGCACTATATATTTGCTGAACTTGTTAGAGGGTTCAATAAGGACTTAATTGGTATATTAGAATAACATAAATGGCATTTTCAGTTTGTTTTCGACTTATGAGTTTGAATATCCCTTTGGTATCATTCACCTCTCTTCTAAACAGGTCACCGAATTATAATTGCCTGAAGATAGCCCAAAACCCAGATTTTTACATATGATGTCAAATTTTGAGCATTTACCCCAAAAATGTATAGGAAGGACATCGTTAATCAAAACCAAACAAAGGCGGAAGTAAACAAGCTATGTATTGTCTTTCGGAATCAAATTAATTAATTTTGGTTAGCGACGTTCTTCGATGCAACATTTGACAAAAAAATGTAAAATTTTCATTTTTTTTATCAAAATGCTTTCAATGACAACACGAAGCGCTGAATAAAAAATAATATTTTATGAAATATTAAGATTTGGGAACATCAATTTAGGAATATGATAAAGACTGTTAAACATTCAGTTTCCAGTTTTTTTTTGTTTTTTTTTTTTTTTGCAATTTTTAGATTTTGAACTTGTGAGAGAAACAAATACAGTGGATATTATTCACACCTCTTTGCATCTGAAAAAAAATTATAAAATGTAGTACTCGTATAAAACTAAAATACTGCGAGTTTTAGTAAAGACTGATAGCCAGAGGCGGATCCCGGGGTGTCACCGGTTGGACGTGACATAATCAATCTGGTGCATTTTTCTTATTGTTCGCAGCTAGAAGCTGGTATTAAAACAAACTTGAACATATGCGAAACATTGCTATGTCTTTTGAAGTGAAATTAATGAAAGGTCACCTTGTCACCTTTCATTATTGATAACCTTTCTTATGGATGGATCATAGATTTGCAGTCAAAATATCACACAGATGTAGTTTGATGTCCTAAATATATCCAATTATTTATCTAATATAATTTATCATAAGAAGTATATCCAACCAATTACTAAATATAATTTATCATAAGAAGTACAGTTAGGTTTTATTATAAAGGTAAATTTCTCAAATCATTACATAATTAACAAATTTCAAATCTGTTCTTATATAATTTATCATTTTAATTGGGTACATGTATGTCATTTGGCATATGACACTGATTTTCCCATAACCATTTGTTTAGATCTATGGTTTTAGGTTTCTGTGTTCGTACATTTAAATGATAACATATATCACAAAGTCCCGCAAAAAAGTTCGATTTCTCATATGCACTAGCCAAATATTTGTGTTTTTCTTTCAAGTATGAAATATAGCGTGTTTTATTGCTGCCGATAATCTTAAGAAATGCCGCCAGTTTTTGTGGTGACTGAAAATCAGACGTTGAAATATATGTCTTTTGTGGCAAATGGTCTTTTGCATTAGGTGCACCTCGAACGATTGGAATGAAATCAATACTATTGCTGTACATTCTAAGTATTTTTTCTGTCAAATAGTCTTTGCATAATGAATTTTCAAAAGAAAGATAAAATCTGTAAGTTTTACTTAAATGCATTTTACAATGCTCTCCTTTGAATAAGCAAGGTTTCCCACATCTTCCATAAATATCAACATCAATATATTTCGATAATTCTTTCACATAAGCCTGTCGCTTTGATTGAGTTTGGCAGTTGCTCACGACCCAAGCAATGTTTTTTGTTTTATTCATGAATATAGAGGTGTAATTTTTACAGGAATGTGAAGTTGTTTCCTCAGAAATGCATACGGTGAAAACCCTTCTGCATCTTTTCGGTACGTCATTGTCCAATTAAATTTTCCCTTCACCTTTTCGGTGTTAAAGTGTTTACTAGTATGATATGGACTCTCTAAAGAAGCAAATATCCATATTTGACCACTTGGCTTATCAGGCAATGTTGAAAATGAATTATGATGAAAGATGACAGCTTCACTTGTGGAAAGTAGCTTTTATCTGTTATTAATTTGCAGTTTTTGTAGCTGCATTCATCAAAAACAACAGTTTTAGGATTAAACCAGGCGGGTATAGCATAAAATAATATAGTAAAATAGGTTTCAGAAGCGTTTGTCCTTAAAGGTTGTGGTTGTTTCTTTATAATATTATTAAAATCTGCTCTTCCAAAATAGTTGATTTGTCCTAAAGTCCATAGCATCCATATTCCAAATAAAAATGCTATAGCACCAATGCACACATTCTTGGCTGAAAATAGAAATATACTTTTGAATAATTTGGCACCTGAACAATCATATATCATCCTACCATCATGATGCAAGTATTTAGCTATCATAATGATTATCATAAACCCTCGTAATGAATTACTGTAAAAGAAATTCATGGCAACAAGGGATCTAGCTATATCTGGTATACAAATTGGATATCCAAAAAATGATCAAAATGTTTATTTTATGCGTGATATCATTTGTTTTGGTTTTGGGATAAAGCATACCGACAAGGGATTAGTTTTTCGATTGAAACCAATCGTGCCTAGTTTTGCAGATTAAGGATTTTACAAACTTACCTAAACTGTATTTGATGATTAACGTAAGTATCATCGCCGAGTATCTGAAAAATTTTATGACACATATTGTAAAAATAATCTTTTGGTAGAATTTTTAAAATCAAATTGATTGACACAAAAAAAAAAATCAAAAGAAGATATGTATTTATGTTTTTAATTCAAATAATAATTTATTCACCCAAACCTGCTACAGATATCTTGTTACTACAATTTTTCAAAACAAGTCCTCTTAAATATTTCTGAAAGATAAAAAAACTACTTTTGTATTGTTAGTTTTACTGATTTGATGGAGTTATTCTATATTTGCTGTACTGCAGTTCAGTAAGAGACATATATGTGTATGGTATATACGTCCCTGGTTCAGTTAAACGGACATTGGGGTCTGGAGCTGGCATGCCAGTAACTGCTAGTAGTCCGTTGTTGATTTATGTTGATTGTCATTTTGCTTACTTTCTTCTGTTACCTATTCTAACATCGGACTCGGACTTCTTTTTAACTGAATTTTGCTGTGTGTGTTTGTTTATTCCACATTGGCTAGAGGTATAGGGGGAGGGTTGAGATCTCACAAAACATGTTTAACCTCGCCGAATTTATGCGCCTGTCCCAAATTAGGAACCTCTGGCCTTTGTTAGTCGTGTATGTTATTTTTTTTAATTTGGTTCATTTATATGTTTCGGAGTTTAGTATGACGTCTATTAGCTGAACTAGTATACATTATTATTTAGGGGCCAGCTGAAGCCCGCCTCCAGGTGTGGGATTTTCTCGCTGTGTAGAAGACCCATTGGTGGGCTTGGGCTGTTTTCTAATCTTTGGTCGGGATGTTGGTCTCTTTGGCGCATTCCTCGTTTCCATTATCAATTTTATTACAAATACTACTGAACTCATAAGAATGAGGTTTTTTTTGCAATGATTTTAAAAAGTGTTTTGGCTATTAGTTTTAATAGAAATAAGTAGATGTGGTATGATTGTCAATAAGAAAACTATCCACCTAAGTTTATATGAAGTGGATGTAAGCAATCATAGGCAACCGTATGACCGTCAACAATGAGAAAAACCCATACCATATAGTCGGCTATAAAAGGCCACGACATGAAAAATATGAAACAATTCGATTTAGAAAACTAACGGCCTAGTTTATAACAAAACAATTTACGAAAAGCAAAGAGGACAGACACGAACCAACGACAACCACTGAACTACAGTCTCCTGACTTGGGACAGGCATATAATAGAATGTGGCGGGGTTAAACATGTTTGAAGGCGCCACCCCCTTTAAACATGGGACAGTGGTATAACGGCACAATACAAGAACAAACTTTGCAAAACAATAAACGAAAACAAATATGAGAAACATAAAAAACAACATGTCAATTACAATTGCATACTTCATTCACGAAGATACTATAATTAACGTTTGAATCTTAAACTTTCACGCCAAGGTCGAAATTTTAAGATTTAAAATGTAAACATTTTGACTTTTAAAGAAAAGATCAATGTCCCTATTACACCTGCGTACTGTAAATTCAGAAATTATTGCGAAGTTTTTATCATTGCGAAAAATGCGACAGGGTTATAATCGCAATAATTTTAACTTGCATTTTGAAATTCTTTTATATAAATTAAACAGGATTTTTCTCAATATCACAACAATTAAAATCGCATTTTAGTCTAAAATGACAAATTCGCAGTAATAAATGCACGCAATAGTTTCTGAATTTACAGTATTTATGCATGATTGTCAGTAATGATTGGTGTCTTTTTGTAGGATACACTTGATACATTTTCGCCACGTGTACGAATATACATTTCTAAATGAGGCAATTCATTTCACACTAGGCTTATAATGAAAATCGATTACAATATTTACTAAAACTCACAGTATTTTATTTTTATACGAGTACTACATTTAATGATTTTTGTTTCTGATGTTATTAGATGCAAAGAGGTGGGACCAATTTCAAAAACAAAAAATGTTTCGGCGCTACATGTTGCCGTTGAAGATATTTTGATACAACACTGAAATTTTGGATGTTTTTGTCAATTTTGCATCTACAAATCATAGCTTAATTACTTGAAATAGTTTGGGTTTCAATTTACGATGCCCTTCTAATGTATTTTTGGGGTAAATACCGAAAATTTCGCAAAATCTCTCTAAATTATTGTTAAGTGCTGACTTCAAACTTAATTTGGTTACCTGTTTAAAAATAAGTCATTATTGTAACATGTATAGTAATTTTTCATTTGATTTTTGATTTACTTCTGTTAGTTTAAGATGTGTGGACTAACTGGACGTTTTTGTAGTCATTGCACTATCCAATTCCGCCATTGACCGCTTTTCAGAGGAAACGCAAAGAATGGGATGAGCTTAGAGGAGTGCATTACCTTCAATCTCAGAAGTTGTAATTGCACTGTCTGGCTCCACTTTCGTGGACTAGTAAATAAGGCAGTTCCAAATAAAAGAGAATAGTCCAGAAATTTCCTCTTAGCAGACAAAAAAAAAAAGTGCAAGTGAATCAACTGTTTTTTAATTTCTAAATTAATGGTTTTTAATAACTTCAATGGTTAGAAGAAATTTCTTCTCTGTAAGAAACAACAAAATTAGAATCTTGTGTTAAACTATGAGAATATTCCACGTAAGAAAATTTCTTCTCTCAGACCTTACAAGAAGTACATATTAAGAGAATTCAGGTTAAGGAAGACATTTCTTTTATTCGATAAAAAAATAAAATCATTGGAGCAGTAAGTTCATTGGAAAAATTTCTTTTATAAAACTTAGGCCTAAAATATAATACACTTGGCAGCTAGTTTGTTGGAAGAAATTTCTTCTATCAAACGTTAAATGAATTACTTCGAGCTGGTCGCTCGTTGGAAGAAATTTCTTCTATCAGATTTAAACCTAAAGTGAAATATTTAATCTAAGCCGTTAGTTCGTGGGAAGAAATTTCTTCTATCAAACATACATTCAAATGTAGATCTAAAATGAAACACATGTAGCTGTTAGTTCGTTGGAAGACATTTCTTTATCGAACCTGACCTAAAATGTAGTATTAGTGGCAGTTAGTAAGATGGAAGAAATTTCTTCTATCAATCCTTCAATGAATTATTTGAAGCAATTAGTCCGTTTGAAGATTTTTTGTTTTTAAATTCAGACATAGACCTAAAATGAAATACTTTTGGTCGTTAGTTCGTTGGAAGAAATTTCTTCTATCAGACCTACATTCAGATCTAAAATATAATATCTATAGCTGTAAGTTCGTTGAAATAAATTTCGTCTATCAGACCTAAAATGAAATACTTGTGGTAGTGAGTTAGTAAGTTGAAAGAAATTTCTTCTATCCGATCTACATTTAGATCTAAAATGAAAAACTATTAGACTTAGACCTAAAATATAAAATCTTAATTAGAATATTTGGAGCAGTTAAGTCGTTGGAACATTTTTAGCCTTAAATAAATTTAGACCATAGGTAGAAAGTTTATTAATTATGAAGCAAATTACGTGACTGAGTATTTGCTTCATAATTAATAAAATTTCTATGGTCTAAATTTATTTAAGGCTAACAATGTTTCCATTTGAGACCGGATGTCACCTTTTGTGAACCGAAGTAGCAAATTATCTCTTTCAAACCGGCAAAGGTATATCAAAACCATATATTTATAGAATCAGTGTGAAATAAAGCTATCTTATGAGGCCGAAGTGACATGTTCTTAATGAAAGTGGCAAATTATTTCCCTTATTTTAGACAGAAGTACAAAGAAGCCATATAGTTTTGAAATCAGTATAAAGAAACCTTTGATTTAAGGCCAGTTGTAATTGAGAGTAAACCAGAAGTGACTTCTTATCAATAATTTAGAAATTCAATGGTGGAAAGACCTTCAATTTTTTTTTTTTTTTAATTTTACAAAATTTACTCCCAAATAACGTTTTAACGTAATAATGAAGACACAGTGGTACACTCTTTTTAAAGTTTTGTTCTAAGAAGGAATTTACTTAACATAATCCTGAATTTGAGACTTGCATGACACCATGAGACGAGATGATCATCTATAGTAATCCAGGCAATTTTGGCTATACATTTAATGAGCTTTAGTATCAATTACTTACTATGTTGAAGCATATAAGTATTATCAGAAGTCCATTACTAGGGGAAGTGTGCAAGATGTACTATATAGCTGGGCAATCACACTGAAAGCGCTATAGGTGATCATCCCAAGTCTCGATTCCAACTTTGGAATCATGGGAAGAAATATTATCATTTAACAGATAGCTATTAATTAGTCTCCTTGAGTTTTGATTAATTATCAGTTTGTTGAAAATAAAGTGAGCTGACTTAGTGCGGTGGATTTTTTATTGCCAATTATTTGAAACTTTATTATCAACATTTAGAAAATGATATAAGATTCTATAAAAAAATACATCGGTACCATTTATCATTTAATTCCGCAAAGCCTGGCAAATGAGAACTATAAAATTATATCAAATCCGCCATGACTAAAATGTATCGTCTATTTAAAAGATATAGTTGTGTTTGTCAAAATATAGTCATAATTGCTTCATTTTTTTTTAAACAACGCTGTGCTGATGAATTATATCTCGGGTATTCACGGCATCAAGCTTAAGGGAGCTATATAGCTGGTTGTATAAGCGAAGGAAGGATTCTTCTTTGCTTCTACAGAAATACCTCTGTAAAAATAACCGAACATTTGTTGCTACAGATGGTTTAAAATTCGAATTTGAAAAGTATCTTCTTTTTAATTTATTTTAAAGTAAGGGGCATACTTTACTCCTGTCTGTCCGTCATTACGTCCACCCTCATGAGATGTATGTGAGTCATCGTTGCAACGTCCCTATATAAAAATAAGGAGATGTGGTATGATTGCCAATGAGACAACTATCCAACAAAGTTCAAATGAAGTTGATGTAAGCAACTCTATAGTCTGTTTTTTAAACTATTTTTATAAACACAAGCATGAGGACACCTGTATATAATGCAGATTTATGTTTTGATTAATCGAGTGTTATCCGCTTTATTTCAGTGGCAAATATTTCATCAAAGAGTTGTCGGAAGTGATATTCAAATCCTGTAAACGCGAGGTACTGGATTTAACGTCCCTCCTCCGACCTGACGTTATACATCCCACGGTTAGGAAAGGGTTTTACTGTTGGAACCGGAGATTTCTAGAGATTACCATATTTCTATACTCAACCCTTGAGATTGATTTAATACTTTAACAAATTGAATCGAATTGTCCTATAGCTTGGTTTCTGAACTGAGACTTTTTCATATTCAGTACGAAGTATACTTACATAAAGATTATATATAATTGATTACTTAGTGGTATTTGTTTACAAAGATCGTGATCGCAACTCTTCCTACAATTTCAACCTTAGGCCTTTTTATGTCAAACACACGTGGTGTGAACTGCATTTTTACGTGTTTTTTAACTGATAAATGTTACAAAATCCGAAAGAAATGATAACCTTTGTCCATCCACACCATTATCCGAGGTAGTATTATCGCCGATATCTTACTCAAGAGATTGACGATATTCGAAATTGAGGGAAGGGCATAACATTATTTTCCCCTCTTTTTATTTTCCAAATTGAGGGTACAATTTGTTGTTTTGCTAAAATGGTTATATCTGCAGACTGAAGTGCCGTGCAACTTAAAAAAAAAATTCCTCTTTTGTCTGAAAATTTGCAAAACGTAACATGCATACTTAAAATAAATATAATAGAATGTTTATTCCTATTAAATTCTCAAATTCCTCATCCAGTGATACTTGTACTGTATATGAATGCACAATTTTCTGATCTAATTTTTCTTGTCAACCTTTTAATGGCAAATTTTGCACAACTAACTCTGAAACTAAGCGTGAATTGTATTAAGAAGTAAACTTTTTTATTCTGACAATTTTTCTACGGTAATAATTGTACTTTATTAATTGAAAAATACAAACATTTTTATTATCTGATATTAAAACCATCATAACTCATGCGTCAATGCACACACATGGAGTTTCGTTTGTCAGAAACAAATCGATGGAAAAAATCATTAGTGTAAAATAGATTTGGTTTCCATATCGACAGAACACTTAAGTCAGGGATATGTCATGGCGATGCATCGTAAATAATGGCAAAGGTATTTCACCAGGTCTTTGGGCACCACAACCGTCAGCAGAATCCAGACGTACAACAAACGGCCCGGAATCATTCCATGCTCACTGCAATGATCAATTTTATTCAGCACATCCATATATTTTTGTGCGCGTTACTACATGTAAAATCAGTACCTTTAATCTTTAGATTTACTAAGATTTTACATTTTTATCTGAGTGTATATATTTCCAGGACTAAGTGCTGGTGCACAATAAAACGGACTTATCCTGCTCGAAAATAATAGTTAAATAAACAAATAAGTATAATCTACCTGTATTTACCTGAATTTACCTGTAAAAGAAAGCGCTCAAATGTAATCAAAAGCTGGGCGCAAATGTTATGGTAATGCGCGCAAATCGGTTATAATATGGCATCTAGGATCTGCCATTCATTAACACGTCGACGGTAAAACATTATTTTCAACTGTGTGCTAATTAAGTTATATGGTGTTTTGCATAAATTATCTCTACCCAGAAAGCATTGCAAAAATTGGTCATGTTACTTATACTTATAATTGATAGAAATATCGCTCAAATCCCATTTCAATCACAGTTGGAAGTACGGGAACATCGTGATCGCCTATACCGTATACATGGTATAGCAGCTTGCACACTTTCCCTAGTAATGGACTTCTGGTATTATATCAATACAATACTTTTATGTTTTTTTCACGATTTCCATGATTTTTTTGCATAAAATCGTCCAAAATGTTTACGGTATATAATCCGTTTTATTGAATTACGCCCCAATTCAAAATCCTGGATCCGCCCCTCTCACATTTTATTGCTACCATTAAAGATGGAAAAGATAAGGTGAATTTCCATTTTTTTTTATTCCCAACATAATCACATTGTAAATGTATGTTACACAAGAAAGACATTATTTTGTTTCGCACTATGGCCATTTTCAAAAAGTCAAATTTCTAGCTCTTTCAACCTTTACTTAAATTCACAGAATAATAGGAATAATAGCTTCACGTGAGTACCTTTAGGTTCTAATAGTATTATAGCTCATTTATAACAAGGTGAACAAACACCTGATAGAAGCTTAAAACAGTAATTTTGACAGATTTTGGCAAATTTAGAGTATTTACCAAACAAATGTACCAGAAAGACATTATCCACCAGAACAAATATATTTTTGGACGTAAACCTAAATATCTTGTCTAAATTCGTTTTGGGTCGGTTGTTGCTCAATATAAAATTTTAAGACATCATGTAGAACAAAATACCTGTGAAAATATAAGAAATCGAAATTTAAAACAAATTTAATGGTCGTATGTTGACCTCTAAGTATTTATTTATACACATAGTCAAAAGGAATAAGTTGTCCACTGCACCTTTTAAACATATACATCATCTTATTTTCATTTACAAAACTCTCAACAATGTAAAAAAAAGGTATGTTTAATATGGAATCGCTGCTTGTTTTTTTAGATGTTTGTTTATTAAAGAATAAATAATGTCTAATTAAAGATTATGATGTGAGCTGCGTCGGATAGAAATTGACCTTATGCAAGTGAACGTTTACATGTACATATATAAGACTTTGATTGATTTTAAAACATTCAAAAACAAAATAAAAGATGAATTTTGGTCTGTTTTGTAGATTTTCTTATAACAGCTCAATTTTCAAAAAGTTACAGACTTTCCATAGAGATATTTGCAACCCAAAATAGGTTAACAGATGTATTGGTATTCATTTGCATAAGGTCGATTTCTATCCGACGCAGCTCATGTATTGAATTTAACTACATAATAAAAAGAAAGAATATATGGCTCCACCCATGACACAAAATCAGTATGTGCGCAGCAAAATACACAAAACAAAGAAAAAGCGCTTTTATTGTTGTTCTTCATCTCAAACTCACATTGAGTTCTTCGACAAGGAGCCAACAAACTCTAATCTCAATGCAAGTTTAAGACGGACCCTAGCACCGGTTTGAGCGGAGTTCTCTGCAAACAGACGATCACACCACAACTGTGAATTGACGAACAAAGTCATATATCTGGCAAAGAAATCAAACATGTAATTTAGCACCATAATCACACTGAAGCATGCAAGTGCAAAAACAATACACACATTTATATAACCACGGGCACATCGAGATATATGGTAGATATAAACTTAGCATTAAATACCGTATGTATAGGGCAACTAATTCGGGTAGACTATGTAAGATGTAACACCACTTACTCGGGCCCGGTCAAAAAGGAAACAAACCGGAAATTAGTACATATTTAAAACAAAGTAATTCCTACGCATAGATGTAAATATCAAACCATGTAGAATATATTTTTGTAGAACACCATTTGACTGATAATTTTGAATGATACAAAAATGTATGAACGAATTCTAAAATTGAGAGCATACATTGCCTGTTTCTAGGATATGAAGTACCAGCTGGTTGGTGTATCCAAATTTCCGGTACTTTCTGATGTGTAAATAACGGTATAGTCACCCCGTTTCCCTTTTTGAAAGTGAATAATTTAACGAAGAAAGCAATTGGGGCCAAAAATAGGTGGTGTGCGTCTTATTAAAATTACACAAAATGGCCGTAAATTGAGAGATTGATTTACATGTATCACACATAGGAGAAGTTATCTCAAGAATAAATACGACATAACCTTAAAAGACCATAAGCGCATACACCACACCACATGTACAAATGTACGTGTTACCGTATATAGCATTCGTGTGTTAAAAAGAACCAGTCAGTGTTAGCTCTAATTCTAAAAGATTACTGTACTGGTTCAACGGACATATGGATAGCTTGATAGAAATGCTCATAATTAACACTAGTTAACTAATTACTATCCAGCTGATAAGACTGGTCATATATACATTATATGTTCTTAATACTACACATACTACATGTACTAATCTGAGACAGTTTATGTTTATCAATATGATATTTTTGACTATTTTGGATTAAAAAGCATTTACATGATACTAAAGTTATTCTGGTCAGTATTCATTTACCATGATAACCGTCTCCTCGGAAACGGTCTTATAAGTCGAACGATGCACAATCGTCGGACTGTATGCTTTCTTACTACATGATTGGAAGATATTACTGACTCTATCATAGTAAAAGTCTGTTGATTGGTTGGCACAATTCGAAAGCTAGTAAATGTCCTTCAATCCCGCAGATTGTCGGGTTTGAACTTTTTTTTTAGTTATTAAAGTTGTATCGTGATCAATCATGCATATCGGTACACAGAAACATTATTCTATGTATACAGCCGAAACTCCTGTAATGTATAAAAACGGACACGTGATCGTTCCACATTTTATCCAGTCGCTAATTGTTATGAATATGTAGAGTCATTATAATTGAAACGTATATGAAAAGCTAGAGACACACCGCGCATGCGTTTTTCCTCGGTTATACATATTGATACTTAGTAAGATAATCCGGAAGGTAGCAATTAAATTAAAAAAAACGAGATAACGAAAATGATCAATTATTTTCGATTAATATTGATAAATACGGGGATTATGTAGCGGAGGGTTTGCGCTGGGGTAGACGATGCCTAGCCATTTTCCGTGCCGCACAGTAGCAAGAATGTGACGAAGATCAGACGTCAAGTGGATTAATAAAAAAAAAAAAAAAAAAAACGACTCTCGACTTTAAAAGAAATTATTTGTACATTTTAACATATTTCAATTTCTAAATATGATTTAAAGGAAGCTTAAAGTATACATAAATAATTATGACAGCAACCCAATTAGTCGACACACAAAACTGCTTTCTTCTAAAGTTCAAACAGCGCATGCTTCTTACAAGTTGTAAAGTCTTCTACAATGAACCTATTATGTCATTACAATATGTATTTTTTAGCTTTTACCTTCCCAAGTCTAGCTAGATATAGAATTGTTGTGAATAAATGTTAAAAAAAGATTATGACAAACAATGAATTAATTATATATAACTGAAAACAATGAACAGAGTCAGAAACAAACGTCATACCTTGTTTTTAAGATTTATTGACTATTTATACTAAACATGCTATACGAAAAAGAGAAAGAATATAGATATATACTGTTAAAAAAAAAACGCTTAGCTCGGATGGATTTTTCTAAATGCAAAAATATATTTTACAAGGTAAAATGAAACGGTCAATTGCATCTTCGAATTTTTAGAGGTAAGTTTTAAACTTTAAATGCCCGTTCTTTTGATTTGGCTCTCTACCACATGCAATTTGCGACTCGCTAAAAGTGCATATGACCTTTTTTCGCAGCGCAATTTTGCTAACGTTTCTCACGAGAATTTTGTGGTCAACCCAACTGTTACCTTTTTTGCGCATATAAGGACCAAGTTTGAAGATTTAATTCATCACAACGTTAAAACGCTGTCATGCCCAGGCTGGACCCTGTAATTTGAAATATCGTCATCGACCGTCTCCAGGCTGGAGTGTCCGACAGTGAAGTAGCAAGAACTGAAAATGTTAACCATAGCACAATTTCGCGACTTTGGAACGGATACAAGCAGACTGGCTGTACTATGGACCGCCCGAGGAGTGGACGACCTCGCCTAACGACTCCTAGACAAGATCGCTACATCCGGGTATTTCATCTACGGAATCGAACCGTTGCCGCAACAGCCACTGCAGTTGGGATACCAGGATTGAGAAACATCAGCTCACAAACAGTCTGCAATCGACTGCAACAACATGGCATTAGACCCAGGAGGCCGTATTTTGCACCCGTTTTGAAGCCGTTACACAGACGGAATAGAGTCCGATGGTGCAACAGATTGAGGGGCTGGACATTCCGCAACTGGCGCAGAATCTGGTTAATTCAGTGATGAGTCCCATTCTATGCTTCAGAAACGTGATGGAAGAACTCGTGTCTACCGGCGCATAAATGAACGTTTTACTTCCTCGTGTGTCCAAGAAGTGGACAGCTTCGGTGGAGGCAGTGTCATGATGTGGGCGGCTATCTCTAATGACAGTAAAACGGAATTGGTACATGTTCCGGGTAATTTAACGGCTCAAAGGTACAGACACGAAATTCACCAACCTCACCTTATGCATGTTATTGACCGACAGAGGAAGTTATTCCAGCAGGACAATGATAAGCCTCACACAGCGCGTTTAACAATGGACTACCTTGAGCAGAATAACATCAATGTGCTACCTCGGCCTTCCAAATCACCGGACTTGAATCCTATTGAGCATCTATGGGACCAACTGGATAAACGTGTGCGCAGCGTCAACCCCCGCCTCAGACCCTTGATCAGCTCTGACAAATGTTGCAACAGGAATGGCGAGCAATTCCACGCGACAACATTAGAATATTGATAGCATCCATGCAGTCTTAGCAGTGAGAGGTGGTTATACACGGTACTAACTTTAATGGCACCGGAAGTAACTCTAATTGTGATAAATTGACTTTTATTCATCAATCTCGAAGGACTTGACTGTCCTCTTCTCAATCAAACACGTTTTGAGTGAATATCTTTATAAGTAATTGTAAAATTTCTTTTCAAAATACATGTATTAAAATTCTTGAAAATCCATTATGCGTTTCCTTTTTTGCAGAGTATACATTAAAAAGACGAAAATACTGTTGGCATTGGATTATTTGAAAATGAATGTTTTCTAGAGGAATTCAAAATTCAAGTATACACATACAAACACTATGATAATAAAACAGAAAGACATCTAGTACATGTCAACATATAAACAATCTCCCACAAAAGAATACGTTAATTCAGCATATTTAGCTTTGAAGGGTAAGTACATGTACAATAAGGGCTTTTTTTTCTCAATATCAAGTCCATCATGCGACACAGTGAAATAGAACGAATTTTGTCGAATGTTTCGACGTTACATTGGAAGGTATACCAGAAAAAGGCCTTACAAACAGACTTTGATGAAGTTTTCCAAATCTTATGGATTTCAACAAAATTTAGCCTTTGATGGTATAAAGCGCAGTATTCGACAAACTAACTATTTGAGTCAGATATTTTGTATTATTACAGGTATTATAAGCATAATGTTGGAACATCTTTTTGTCGTGTTTCCGGTTCTGAAAACGAATGGAAATTCGCCTGCTTTCTTTGTGTTTGTTGGCCGATGCTAACCGGTGGCCGGTTAGTTGATGCTAACTGTGTCGTCAAACAAAGATATCTTATCTAGTTATTGTTTTTTTTTTTGTTATTACAGCCATCAATCAAAATTTGATTGTTTTTCTCGATATACTAGTAATATTTTGTCCAACATTTCTCCTTTTTCCTATAGCCCTAAACGTTGATGAGTTGATTTATCGGGACTATCGTGACCAGGGACCAGTACATTAACTTTTAGTAGGTGAATGCTTAACCTTAGTTTTTCTAGATCTAAACACTTTCGTTTTAATTTGTTTTGAATGACAAAAGGCAGATACAAGAATGTTCAATATAAGTTTTAAGGATAATTTTCAAAAGATGTGAGAAGTTTTTTGAAAAATATTTTTGTATTGTTTTAATACCAGATTCAAGCTGGCGATCAATTCCAGCGACCAATCAAGCTAGCGACCAATTATATCGACCACTAACGTTAACAATGAGAATCAACAAGATAGAGAACCATTCAGAGATATGTCTAAAAATCACAAATTGACACAATGTTACAACGTTCTTCTAATAAGAAATGTATAGCTACCAGTACGTAATATATCTCCTTTAAATATTTGATTGACCACAGATGTCTAAATTCGTGATAAATAGGGGACGGTATGTTATATACATTCACTTTTTAGAAAAAAAAATTAAATTAATTTTGTTTAAGTTTTATTTTGGATTTCACCCTTTCTAACTACTTAGTACGTACTTGTTTAAAGTCTCTATTGAAAAATATAAAAAAAATAATAATACATATTTTCCCTTTGCTCAGAACAGAAGTACCTGTTTAGTACTTCCAAATTTTCGGGAAACAGTGCGCACATTAAGGTATGTTGAATTTTTCCAGGAGAAGTAAGATAAAATTCGACATAAAATTACGGTCACATTATTTAAAATTAGGATAATGCTTATTATTTTTACTTTTCTGGGTAAAAGGGCAGGTGCACTTTCCCACCCAGGCATTTTTATAAATAAAAGGGCCGGGGACAAGCTTTCAAACCCACTAGGAGTAATTAAAAACTTTGCTGTAAGGAAGTGAACGCAAATACGGAAAATGTGCCATACCCATAATTGTTGGTCATTTGGACTTTAGGCCATTGAAAAAATGAACTGCATTGTAAGCAGATTATGTTTGAAATGTTCCATCTATGTTGTAACCGTATGCAGCCTTGATCTTCGAATAGGTACTTAGGTTGAATTCAAGCAGAGCGCTAATTAACAGATCATGGCTACGGCAAAAGTTGAACAGGTGATTGAACAAAGTATGAATCCGCCTTTGCTTCGCTGACACAATATTAATGCACGGAAACCCTTGTTTAAAGTCTGTATTGGTTGAAACGCTATAATACAACTAGCATGACTTGCGTGAAGGTAGCCGGCGTTAATATTCATGAGGTTAACCTTCAATATTATTCATGAGATGAGACCGCGTTCGATGAAGTGGTGTGGGTAATAAAAAGATTGTGACAATGAAATAACTTTTTACTTTAAATATCCAATGTGGTTCTTCTATTTAAAGCAATAGAAAATCTTAAATCCATAGGTGTCTTCTGCAAGGTTCGCGTCTTTTAACACCTTTTAAAATGAATGTAAATAAAAAGGTTAATGCCTCAATACACATAGAACCAAGAAACGATTGTGATTACTGAAAAAATGTAAACTGAAACCATTGATTGTTATATGGGCATTCCATAATCTATTCGTTGACAAATATAGTCCCATCTCAAAAGTACTGCATGCCGTAAATACGATCACATATCTTTCATTTTAAACAGATCAGACAAGCAAGAAGATTTATAGATAATGAAAAAAAAAAAAAAAAAAATAAAAACTATCAGTTACTATTACCATGACATACAGTGGAGATCACTTCTAACCTCTCATTAGAACTGTCAGAATAATCTGTCATAGAACTGTTCTAACCTGTCCTAGAACAGTTCTACCTAGAACAGTTCTACCCTAGAACTGTTCTAAGTAGAACTGTTCTAGAATCAGTTCTAGGCAGAACTGACTAAATCAGTTCTAGGTAGAACTGTCAGGATCAGTTCTAGGGTAGAACTGTCTAAAACTGTTCTAGGTAGAACTGTCCAAATCAGTTCTAACCGTAGAACTGTCAGCAGAACTGACTAAATCAGTCAGGACTGTAGAACAGTTCTAAATGACGTCACTGCAGTAAGGGCACTTTAGAATTTAGAAGAAAAAAATCAGTTCCAATTATTTTACTATATAATAGCAGATTTTCTATATTTTTTACTGATCAAACGTTACATGTACAAATATCGAAGTGGATAGAAAGGTTATCCAACTCATCGGAGAAATATTTTTATAATATTGCATATAAACATCATTGTTTACGTTTCTTCGTTCCCCGTTTTAATAGTCTCTTCCTAAATATAACTCTGCATTTAATTCATGGAATTTTAATCGTAATTTACCTTGTTTGCCTTGGATTTACATTCATGATTTAAGATTCTGTTTTGACAAATGTTCAAACGAAAATTGTACAGTGGATGAATTATGGGATATTAATGAAAAAAGTGTTGTATAACGTAAAAAAACAATGTACATTTGCACCATCTCGTCAATTTAGCCAGACTTATCCATAACGATTATAAATGATATCTGGGAGTCTGGAACGTCAGAAAAATATACTCGATCTGAACATGAATGAAACATTTGCCACTGGACGTTAGGCTACAAACAAAATCAATCATTTTTCTTTGCCTGCTTCAAATTATATTAACAGTATACTATTCCAAGAAGAGAACTTCTCATACATGTACTTTTCATTTTAAAATAAAGTATATGAATCAGTCATGTGAGTGTTGGATGATGCCGTTAAATAGTTTTGTTTAAAAAACAAATCATCACAAACTACTGACTTAAAAAGTCACTTTATTATGGATACAGAGAGGAAATAATAGCACGCTAAATTGATGTGGACAAAATTTTTAGATATGGTATACATTGTGTTCCAAAGTTGGTGTCATCTTTATCATACTATCCGTCCTGACATAGAAATATTATTGGTTTACAATGAGGCCATATATATTTATTTGATAAAGTGTAAATATGTTCAGTTTTGGTTGATGCGGTCAAATAATTTTGTTAAAACGAATCAGTCTGATATATTGAAACTACTGAAATTTGTTCACGATTCAATATTTTGAATAAAAGAGGACATGCTGGTACTCTAAATTGATGTGAAATTTTTCCAATATTGCTGTCATTTGAATTATACAATCCATCGTGATATGTAACTATAAGTGATTTACTATGCGGCTATATATATATATATATATATAAGATTTACATAATAAAGTGTAAATATAAAAAGAAGATGTGGTATGATTGCCAATGAGACAACTGTCCACAAGAGACCAAAATGACACAGAAATTAACAACTATAGGTCACCGTCGGCCTTCAACAATGAGCAAAGCCCATACCGCATAGTCAGCTATAAAAGGCCCCGAAATGACAATGTAAAACAATTCAAACGAGAAAACTAACGGCCTTATTTATGTACAAAAATGAACGAAACAAATATGTAACACATAAACAAACGACAACCACTGAATTACAGGCTCCTGACTTGGGACACGCACATACATACATAATGTGGTGGGGTTAAACATGTTAGCGGGATCCCAACCTCCCCTAACCTGGGACAGTGATATAACAGTACAACATAAGAACGAACTATAAAAATCAGTTAAATATGGTCAGTTTTGGTTGATGCTGTCACATATGGTCAGTTTTGGTTGATGCTGTCAAATATGGCCAGTTTTGGTTGATGCAGACAAATAATTTTGTTATATGAGTCAGTCTGAGATATCAAAACTACTGAAATTAGTTTACGATTTAAAATTTTGAATAAAAGAGGACCTGCTGGCACTATAAACTGATGCGAGCATAATTTTGTAGTCATTGTTTTCCAATATTGCTTTCATTTATATTAAACAATCCATCCTGAAATAAAATATAAGTGATTTACTTTGCGCTATTAAGATTTACATCATGTACATAATAAAGTGCAAATATGGTCAGTTTTGGTTGATGCGGACAAATAATTTTGTTATACCAGTCAGTCTGTGGTATGAAAACTACTGATATTTGTTTATGACGCAATATTTTGAATAAAAGAGGACATGCTGGCACTCTAAATTGATGCAAACGAAATTAGGTAGCATTGTGTTCCAATATTTCTATCATTTGTATTATACAATCCATCCTTGCATAAAATATTACAGATTTACTATGCGACTATAAGAGTTACATAAAAAGAGCAAATATGGTCAGTTTTGGTTGATGCGGTCAAATATGGTCAGTTTTGGTTGATGCTGTCAAATATGGTCAGTTTTGATTGATGCAGACAAATAATTTTATTACATGAGTCAGTCTGAGATATGAAAACTACTGATATTTGTTTCTGATGCGATATTTTGAATAAAAATAGGAAATGCTGGCACTCTCGATGCGAAAAAAATTTGTGGTCATTGATTTCCAATATTGCAGTTATTTGTATGCTACAGTCCCTCTTGACCTAAAATTATAACTGAATTACTGTGCAGCTATATCATGTATATAGATTTACATAAAAAAAAGCAAATGTGGTCAGTTTTGGTTGATGCGGTCAAAGATTTTATTACACGACTCAGTCTGAAGTATGAAAACTACTGATATTTGTTTACGATTCAATATTTTGAATAAAAGAGGACATGCTGGCACTATAAATTGATGCGAACAAAATTTTGTGGTCATTGTTTTCCAATATTGTTGTAACTTGTAGTATATTACAATCCCTCTTGACCTAAAATTATAACTGAATTACTGTGCAGCTATATAGGTTTGCAGAAAAAAAAAGACAAATAATGTCAGCTTAGATTGATGCGGTCAAAGATTTGTGTTAAACAGGTCCGTCCAGGGTATGAAAACTACTCGTAAACAGATATCGCATTTGTTTACGTCTCAATATTTTGAATAAAAGAGGACATGCTAGTACTATAAATTGAGTGCAAACAAAACTTTGAAGTCATTGTTTTCAAATATAATTGCTGTTATTTGTACAATACATCCTTGCCTAAAAATATAACTGGATTACTGCAGTGTGCGGCTAAATGTATATAGATTTACATGATGAAGAGCAAATATGGTCAGTTTAAGTTTAATTTAAAACATATTTATTTATAATACATGTAATAGTGGATTGGGAAACAAGTTATTACATTTGGTTAATGAGGTCAGATAATTTTGTTATGTGAAACGAGCCATCCTGACTCCCGGAATGACAAATGTAAAACAATTCAAATAATAATGCCCCCTAATACTAACGGCCTAATTTATGTTCAAAAATGAACGAAAAACAAATAATTTATGTAACACATCAACAAAAGAAAATCACTGAATTACAGGCTCCTGACTTGGAACAGGCACATACATGCAGAATATGGCGGGGTTAAACATGTTCTCTTGATTAAAATCTGAAATAAAACCGTCAAAATAGCAAAACTCTATTAAATATATTAATCGCTATTTTGCCGAAGCCTTTATATTTAGACAAAGAGTTCTTAAAACTTATAAATCAATTCTAGCCGTAGAATATATAAATCAATTCTAGCCGTAGAATTTATAAATCAATTCTAGCCGTATAATTTATAAATCAATTCTAGCCGTAGAATTTCAATTTGTAATCAATTCTAACCGTAGAACTGTTCTAGAAGTAGAACTGACCAAAAATTTGGTCAGTTCTAGGTAGAACTGTCTAAAACTGTTCTAGGGTAGAACTGTCAGGATAAGTTCTAGGTAGAACTGTCCAAATCAGTTCTAGTTAGAACTGACCAAATCAGTTCTAGGTTAGAACTGTTCTAGCTAGAACTGACTAAAAGGTGTCAGGCTGACAGTTCTACGTACTGTCCTAGAACAGTTCTCCTGACAGATTCTGACAAATTTAATGAGAGGTTAGAAGTGATCTCCACTGTATCATTTTTCAAAACTACGAAGATCAATCAGAGTCTTTAAACTCAACATTATCAGGACATTGCCGTCAGAGGTAGGCATGGCCTCTAAAATGGCCCATAGCACTGATGCCCTAAACCCGTACGAGTTTGTCAGCATAGGGTGGGAATACCCAGTATGTCACATTATCCAATTTACTATTGCCGACTGGCCAAACTAAGAGATTCTCCGCGTGGGCCATTATACTAAAAGTAGAGGTAGGCATGGCCTCTAAAATAGCCCATAGCACTTATCCCGACTCGTTTTCGGTGGATTTCATTTTTGTTTTTCTGCACAATTGCTTTCAAGAATCAACTTCGTCTATTGATTTACTATCTAGACGAACATGCCTAAGAGAGGGATGCTTTTGAAAGGACTATTGGGACCAAGAACTAAACCAATTCCTTCATAGAATTGTTTACCATTTTTTAAATACAATCTATCTCCAAAGGTAGTGGGTAAGTTATCTGATATGTGATATAGACCTTCATCTTATTTTTTGTAGAAAATACTCCATGTACTCATATCCACCACGTTTGAGTTAATTAATGTATGTATCTTGCGAAGACAAAAGCGTATGGTGAACTGCTTACCTCTCAAAGCGATAAGATGTCCACCTTAATCAGTTAGATAAGTGCTCCTGTGGGTGTAACAATTGGGAAAAATCTGCAGATGGTGGGTTGTTGTGATCCATTGACATAACTACCACCGAAGATTCCACTGTTGACTTAAATGCTAAGTCTGTTTCCAATCTGTTCACCTTCTATGTTATCTTGTTGTATGCGTAGGTTATTTTCTCACGCACCGTGTTGTTATAATTAAAGTCTACTTGATAGTCTTTTAAGGCCTAAGTTAGAGTGGCTTTCAGAGAACTACTATTGGCATCAATGATAATTTTGACTTATGTTTGCTTAGTTGTAAATGTCGTTGGATTTCATTGGTGATGATGTCGGTATCGTAAGAACCAGTGTTTAATGAAATGGTGATCCAACTCACATCCAGAGAATACTTGATGGTGTTTGTGGGAAAGAGTTGTAAGTCTCAAGCTTTAGTATAGCAATCTAATAACTTTTCCAGTCTTTTGAGTGGATGGGTGTATCGTACCAAGTGGTCCGGCTACAATTTCTGACACGAGAATTGTTTAGGGTCTGCATTGTCAGCAAAGCACTTACTACAAATATTCTTTTTTATATTTCAATGGGTTCCCACTAATGCACATACCCCTCCCCCCCCCCACACACACACACACACTTTTTGGATTCAATAAACTTTGCCCACTTAGCTATACGACACCGTTAGCAAACTTCTCTCCAGTCGTTTATCTTATCCTTATATTCTTTATCCTACTGTTTCATCCATCAGAGGTTATATTCCTTTGAGCGCTTATTACACCTATCTTTCCAGGGTGTAATATATATTCCAGATGTTGCTTCTGTCTCTGATTTAGATTCAGAGTCTTAATTTAAACTTTTATGAAAATCATCAAAACAATGTCTGCACTTTTCTGGCTGGCAAGATTAATGATGACATACCGATGTGGTTCTGACCAACATCGATTGCACAGCTGACCAACACTCTTCTCTGGTGATATCACTACAGTATTCTCGATAAATATGATCTAGATTCTTGGTCGGTAGGAGCTGTTTGAAATAATTTTGTGAGAGATATACGGAGTCGACATTGTTGTGCCGTCAACAAACACAGTAATCTTCCCACTTTTTTTGATTTCCCAACATCAAATTATCAAACACAATCAAGTTCGCGTGGATCAGGTGCATCGTTGATTTGTTAAAAGAAATCACTACGATTGGACTGTGTCGGAGATGGTAAATGCATACTGTTCACCATATCCGGTAGCAAAATAGGGACACATATTTTTTGGAGATGAGATTATATATGTCTTCTTTGGAAAACCTTTCGTTCAAACCAGTCCTCAAGAGTTGGTAGATGGGTTCATGTAGTGATTTTCATATACATACAAACATAGTCCATCCAACCCTATCAAAGGAGTTGATTTTTTTATAGAGATGGAATTATATGTGTCTTCTTTGATAAAAACGCCTCGTCGAAACAAGTCCTCAAGAGTTGTAAGATGGGTTGATATAGTTATTTTCATGTATATAAACATGTCCAACCAACCCAATCGAAGGAGTTAATTGTTCACTGCTTCTTGATTTCCCAATAATGAACCCTCTGATTGATTTCTGTAGTAGGAGAAAGCGGTTGTTTCTCTGTGTAGTATTTTCATGTTAAGAAATGTCTTTCACATCAATTCATTTAAATCAAATGATGATATATTGCTTGAAATGTAGAACAAAAACAAACACGGTGAACATTCCGGAAACAAGGACCAGTGATGGTTGACATAAAAAGAGTGGGATGTGCTCCAAGTGTGGGTTGAGCAAGCTTCAATTTGTCGACATCAAAGGATCCGGGTTGATCAATAAGATTATTCATAATTCACTCACTGAAATACATTTACAAGGTCATCATATTACTGGACCCGGAACGAAATTAAACAAGAAATAAACCCCTAGTGATCACCCAAAACCTAGGTCATTTTCAAGCAGCCGAGTGGATCAGACAGAATATCGGCATGATCTTTGTTATTCTAAACACGAGGAGGATACATCTATGCGGAATTATGTGTGACAAAAATAAAATGATAAGTGAACTCAATGGTATTAACAATCCTATAGTTCGAAAAAAGTAGATGTGGGTATTGTTTAACCTTTTATTGGAACCAATATAAGATTTGGACTTGGTTTAAAAAAATGGTCGGATAAACTAGCTGAAGAGTTACACAAACCCGTCCACCGTAAGTTTAAAAAACGACGTGTGATTGTTTGTGTGTGGATGAAACTTGGGCAGCTGATCTCTTTGATTTTAGTGCTTTTTCCAGAGACAGATACAATTTTATTCTAAGTATCATCGGGGTCTTCGTCACATATTGTTAGCAAAATCGCCCAAGGTTAAAAAAAAGCATTAACAGCCAAAGGTATCCAAAACACGAATTCATGGGAAACTATGGACGCCATAAATACATCAGAAAATCATATAATCAAATATACTCGTCAGTAAACTAATATCCCGTAGACGTGATGTATCTAGTAGTAGTATGTACCTGTGAAATCTACTGCCGTCAAAACACGAATCAATTCATCAGCTTGTTACGGGATGGTAAAATGAAGTGTGTAATGTTGCACACCATCTTTGTGATCAAACCTTAAATACCAACTTCATCATATCTAACGCGTGGTTGAAGTCTTTCAAAATTACTCCTCTTCATACGAGTCATTCCTGTCATTTCTAGTGGAAAGCTCTGCGATAATATACATCAAAAACTCATTTTCAGTATATTTAATCCACTTTAATTCCTACCACAAAACAATATGATTTTTTTGGAAGACTTAACGTGTCTACTAGTTGTATGCACCTGTGGTTGGCGTAAATCTACTGCAGTTAAATCACAAATCAATTAATCAGCTTTTTCGATAGATTCAGGATATTCAGGATATTTTTCCTCAACAAGCCTGCTAACTTTTACAGAATTTAGATGATTAAACTTTGGATTACAAAGTTCATCATATTTGACGTCTGATCTGATCATGCTTATTTCTTAAACTAATTCTTTTTTTTTTTTCATTATCATTATCATTATTTTTCATTTATAATTTGTGTTTCTTTAATACATATCTTTTTTTTTAAATTTTGTAGTGACCATAAGCTAATGTATAAATTCTATCGGTCAAGATGTATCTCTTGTCATCTTTAGCCGACAAAGCAATCTTATTAATCTTAATAAGATATTGTGAAGATGGTTCTTAATAATATTTATTGACTTGTTGTGATTCTAAACATTGTTTCTATTCTTCAAAAGTTATAGTTTTCTAATCACATTTTTCTAAACACCTATTTGCCTTCTTCGTAATTTCACCATCTCATTATGTGGGTGTACATTTTTGTCCTATAATCCAACAAACTCAGTCATTATTCTACTAGCACTTTCATATTCAAAGATGCCAATTACCGTTTTGTTATCACCAGTTTCAGTTCCTGATAAATGGTGTTATGATATTGTAATCATCATGTTTATTTATCTTGGCCTAATTTGTTTTGTGTGGCCTTATAATGTTTATATGATTGGTTTATAGTTGTTTACAAACTAATGTTATAATTGTGCAGTTTAGAAATCACTGGAACAATCATAGATACTGATGGAATGATTAGAACTTTCTATTTGACTTGCATGATAATTCCGGAATGATCATAATCTACGATGTGTACTTTAAACTTCTATAGTATTCTAGAAGTTTCCCTTCTACAGTTTTCTAAGAGTTTTCATTCTACAGTGTTCTAGAAGTTTCCGTGACAACTATATTTACAGACACCGAAATTAGACTCATCAGACATTAATGTACTTGTACTCTCAGAAGTTCTCTGGAGTTGTTGAATTGACACTTTTAATTACGAACGACATCATACTAGTTTGTGAACTTATTGGATATATTAACATTTGGAATCTGCAACAGTTAGGAAAAGAATTCCGGATAAAGAAAAGACAAAGGATCGGACATATATTTAACAGTTAAGTTGACATTTCAATGTGAATAATATTTCATGTAAAATTGTATACTAAGTAATAAATCTTGTTAAATTGGTCATTGAATATTGTCTTTTGTTGGCTACAATTTAAGATGATTTCTGACCGTAACAATGATTATTTAGATAATTAGAAATATCGAATTCGTCTTGAACATATTGGAATATATCCTTGTAAATATCACCCCTTTTAATGTCACGGACTAAACTATCTGTATAGGTAAGCAAAAGCTTAACATTGTTTTCATATAATTTGCGTAAAATTTTGAAATAAAATTGATACATTAGTGTTTTTGAAGATATAAAATGCAGTTCAAAATAAAAGAGGAAAATCCAGGAATGTCCTCTTTGCGGACTGAAATATGCAAAATTACCGAATGTATCAAAAATTACCAAATGCATCAACTGTTTACTAATTTTCGCAAACGGTTTTTGATAACTTCAATGGTTAGAAGAAATTTCGTCTCTGTAAGAAACAAAATTAAAAACTTGCATAAAACTATGATAATATTCCCCGACACAAATTTCTTCTCTCATACCTTAGAAGAGGTACACAGAGAGGTCAGTTTAATGGAAGAAATTTCTATTATTCGATACAAAAATAAAATCATTGGAGCAGAAAGTTCATTGAAAGAAATCTCTTTTATCAGACTTATGCCTAAAATATAATACTTATGGCAGTTAGTTCGTTGGAAGAAATTTCATTTTATTAAATGAAACATGAATTACTTCGAGCTGATCGCTCGTTGGAAGAAATTTCTTCTATCAGATTTAAACCTAAAATGAAATATTTAATCTAAGCCGTTAGTTCTTTGGAAGAAATTTCTTCTATCAAACCTACAATTAGATTTTAAATGAAACACATGTAGCTGTTAGTTCGTTGGAAAAATTTCTTTATCAAACCTGACCTAAAATGTAATATTTGTGGCAGTTAGTAAGCCGTAAGAAATTTCTTCTATCAAACATGTCAAAGTTCAATAAAATATTGGAAGCAGTTAGTTCGTTGGAAAAAAATTCTTCTTTCAGACATAGACCTAAAATGAAATATTTGTGGCAGTTAGTAAGTTGGGAGAAATGTCTTGTATCAGACCTACATGTAGATCTAAAATGAAAAACATGTAGCTGTTAGAAAGTGGGAACAAACTGTCTGACTTAGACCTAAAATATCAAATCTGAATTAGAACATTTGGAGCACTTAGTTCGTTGGAAACATTTCTAGCCTTAAATAAAGTTAGATCATTGGTAGAAATTCTATCAATTATGAAGCAAAGAACGTGACTGTGAGTAACAGAATAATACTCAGGAACTGGTCATATGTATCTGTATGGCAATTTACCTTCAAATCACATGAATTTTACTTAACATTTTTGGCATCAAACAGCATACAGTAAGAAGTGTAGTTGAACATAATTAGGTATTGTATTTTTTTTGTCCTATTTTGGGGACGGGTATTTTCGGGTCACACAACTTTAAACTTTATTAAAAAAAAAAAAAAAACTGTTTGACAAGCAAATAATTCATTCAAAAAGGCATCCCAGCTTTGCACAGACAGAATAAGAATGATCGGTGCGTTAAAAGGATATGTCCACTTTACATTTTCTAATTTTAAAAACAAAACAATGTTCAAAAGAAAATATAATATCATTACCTGTTCTCAGAGACACTCAAAATGTTAAAATGTTGAAATACAATTATATTGTTATGAGGAAGTAAATGTATACATGGACGCATGCTGACTAATCAATTTAAGTTATGACAGCTGTATCAAAATATTGAACATTGAAAATATTTACATCATTTTTTGCAAAAATCAAATGAGCATGACTTTCTACACGTTTAAAATCACTGTACATGTACAAGTTCATAATGTCCGTAATCACGGAGGTTGTTTAACAATTTGAAATTTGTTTAAATTTACGGAATTTTCCACCTGCTATACAATGCAGGGTCACAAAAGGATTAATTCCTACAATTCACATCGGTCAGTTTTATTAATGAGGACAATTGCATGTAACGCTTTGTATTAGCAGTATAAATAAAATGAGAGTTGGATTCAGGTCAATAAGACAGCAACCCATATTTAATCATATTTGAAAAAAAAATTACCACTTTACTTCCAATAGATTTTTTTTTTTTTTTTTTTTTTATTTTGTAATGAATGTCACATTCATTCATTTTTTCCAAATATTAAATACTCAACTATGAGCAATGATAAACTTTTAAGATTGTAGTTTTGAACCATTTTTAAGAATGTATTATAAATTAGATTTTCATCAATTTTTAAATGGTGGTAAAGATTAAATGACTGTTTGAAAATAGCTCTAGTATATAGAAACATTGCTGAGTTACATTGTAACCTTACTTTTCTAATATCTTATTCAATAATATCTAGATGACTTATGCAATATTTGTAAATACAAATGAATATATTTAATTTAATTTACATAATCAAATAAATTGTTCATGTGCATGAACTGTTCTACATGTAGCTAAATGAGATCTGTGTAGTTTCTAAAGTAACCGGTGTCCAATACACTAGTGTCTAATATATATATTGGTGGATGACAACATTTACCACATAAACGCCATTGCTGCAATTCAATAAAGTTATCAAGAAATTTTAAAATGTATTCAAGCTACTATACATTTGAGAAATATGATATACGGGTAACATGATAACTACCATAGATGGATGTCGGTGAATATCATGTACATCATAGAGCACAACACCCAGTGCCGTGCTTTTGATATTTAACTGTGAACTACAGGGTATTCAGTGGGTAATATTCTTAGGTATTTTATTTAGCTGACGTGATAACGAGTAAATATTAAGATAAAAAAGGAATTAATTTCAGTTAGTGGTCGAAATAAATGATAACATTATAATACCTGTTTTATAGGGAATATTCCAAATTCAGATTTTGCCGAAATTATTACAAGATGTCCTTGAACCTTACATGAATGTAGTTTTATAACATTTACACCCAAATAACGCTTTAACGTAATAATGGAGACACAGCGCTAAACTCTTTTTAAAGATTTTGTTCTAAGAGGGAAGTTACTTAACATAATCCTGAATTTGAGACTCGCATGATACCACGAGACAGGATGATCATCCATAGTATTCCAGGTAATTTTTTCAAATTTTATTGATTAACGGATTAATTTGTTTTTTGAACTTAACATATAGCTGCAGTCTAAGTTTTATTAAGTTTTTAGACGTCAATTACCCTTTGTGATTCTTTATGAAATTTGGTGAAACTTCGAGAAAAACTTCTTCATGGAAATTTCGATTCCCCATTTTTCGTATTTTACTAATAAATTAATGATACACTCTTGAGTTAGTTTTTTTAATTACTTTTTAAGACATTTATAACTTTAGAAAACATACATGAAATTTTTATTGGTTTGATAGAAGAAATTTCTTTCAACGAACTAACTTCTCCATGTAATGTAAGGTCTAAGTCTGATAGAAGAAATTTCTTCCAACTCACTAACTGTCAAGTATTTCATTTCAGGTCTATGTCTGATAGAAGCAATTTCTTCCAACTAACTATCGATATATGTATTTCATTTTAGTAGGATTGAAAGCTTGTCCCAGGCCCTTTTATTCATGAAAATGCACGGGTGGGAAAGTGCACCGGAAGCTCACAACAACATACCAAATTTCTCATTTTTCAGCACAGGGGTGGTGGCAGGAATTGCTATCCTCCCATTTTCCTACGGCAAAGTTCTTGACCACAGGTGGTTAGATTGAAAGCTACTATCCATATCGTCAACTCATATGAATACCTGGGTGGGAAAGTGCACCTGAAGACTTCACTGGCTACCCAAAGTCTAAGCTACCTATCAATTATGGGTATGGGCACATTTTTCAGTCTTTGTGTAGTGTTCCCTACGGCAAAGTTTTTACCCACTCCTATTGGGATTGAAAGCTTGTCCCAGGCCCTTTTATTCATGAAAATGCCCGGGTGGGAAAGTGCACCGGCCCTTTTATCCAGTATGGTAAAAATAATTAACTATTGCTCTAAGTTCAAATAATGTGACAGTAATTTGTTGTCAAACTATACATTATCGTTCGTTATGCCCGTGTGTGTAGTGATGTCATAGATTTTAACGAACGTAATCAATGCATCATTGGTAAATTATTAAGTCAGGGATTTCGTTACCATAAATTACGTAAAACTTTTGCTAAGTTCTTTCATAGATACAAAGATTTGATTAGTAAATTTGGCTGTACCTGTAGAAAACTGATTAAAAACGGTATTTCACATCCTAAATTTTACGGTAATATTGTACTTAAAGCGCGGAAATCACTATGTGATCCGTGTAAACTCATCGAACCTTTAAATAAACTTATTAGTACAGGTTATCTTACCAATGTTGTAATTAGATCTTTGAATATAGTTTACATTGGCTCTAATATCGATTTTGTCTGACTCATCAGCAAATTAAAACACAACTAAATTTGTATTCTTTTCAAATGGGATGTATAAAGACACACCCACGTTCATTTTGATCTATAAAGAGGTTAAACTCTTAACTATCCGACTGTCTACCGATACATTTTTTTTTGGCATTGCACAAGTCATGTCTTCTTTGACTGTCCATGACGTTAAAATACTAAATCCCTGGGATGTGTTTTAGTTGATTTTAGTCTCTGATGCATGATTTTTATTATTAATTGTTTGGCTTTTAACTAGCTTTCAGTAACTGCGAGTACTCTCAAATCGTACTTTCTTGTTTATTTGACCTGTTGATACTAATTGTAATGCTTTTTGTTATTTAATGTTGTTCAGGGTTATACAGTGGAGATCACTTCTAACCTCTCATTAGAACTGTCAGAATAATCTGTCATAGAACTGTTCTACCTAGAACACTTCTACCCTAGAACTGTTCTAAGTAGAACTGTCAGAATCAGTTCTAGGTAGAACTGACCAAATCAGTTCTAGGTAGAACTGTCGGGATCAGTTCTAGGGTAGAACTATCTAAAACTGTTTTAGGTGGAACTGACTAAATCAGTTCTAACCATAGAACTGTCAGCAGAACTGTCTAAAACTGTTCTAGCCGTAGAACTGACCAAACCTGTCAGGATTGTAGAACAGTTCTAAATGACGTCACTGCAGTAAGGGCATCTTAGAATTTAGAAAAAAAAATCAGTTCCAATAACTTTACTGTGAAGCAGATTTTCTATATTTACTTTTCAAATTACATGTACAAATATCGAAGCGGATAGAAAGGTTATCCAACACATCGGAAAAATATTTTTATATGATTGGACATATAAACATCATGGTTTACGTTGCTTCGTTCCCCGTTTTTAACAGTCTCTTCCAACATAGCTCTATGCATTTAATACATGGAATTTTGAGCGTAATTTACCTTGTTTGCCTTGGATTTACATTCATGATCTAAGATTCTGTTTTGCCAAATGTTCAAACGAAAATTGTACAGTTTATATATAGGGATATTAATGAAATACGTGTTGTATAAGCATGATAAGTATGACCATCTCGTCAATTTAGACAGACTTATCCATAACGATTATAAATGATATCTGGGAGTCTTGGACGTCCGAAAATATACTCGATCTGAACATGAATGAAATATTTGCCCCTGGACGTTAGGCTACCAACAAATTCAATCATTCTACAAAATATATTAACAGAATACTATTCCAAGAAGAGAACTTTTCATACATGTACTTTTCATTTTAAAGTATATGAATCAGTTGTGTCAGTGTTGGATGATGTATTAAATAGTTTTGTTTAAAAACAAACTATCACGAACCACTGACTTTAGTATTGATACAGAGAGGAAATATAAATGACACTCTAAATTGATATGGACAAAATTTTGTAGTCATGGTAGTCATTGTGTTCCAGATTTGGTGTCATCTTTATCATACCATCTGTCCTGACATAGACATATTATTGATTTACAATGAGGCCATATATATTTACATGATAAAGTGTAAATATGTTCAGTTTTAGTTGATGCAGTCAAATAATGTTGTTAAAAGAGTCAGTCTGATATATCAAAACTACTGAAATCTGTTTACGATTCAATATTTTGAATAAAAGAGGACATGCGGGTACTCTGAATTGATGCGGAAAAATTTTGTAGTCATTGTTTCACAATATTGCTGTCATTTGTATTATATACATACAATCCATCCTGATATAAAAATATAAGTGATTGACTATGTGGCTATTAAGATTTACATAATAAAAAGAAAATATGGTCAGTTTTGGTTGATGGGGACAAATAATTTTGTTATACTAGTCAGTCTGAAGTGTGAAAACTACTGAAATTTGTTTACGATTCAATAGTTTGAATAAAAGTAAGGACATGCTGGTATTCTAGATTGATGCGGAAATTTTTTTAGCCATTGTGTTCCAGTATTGCTATCATTTGTATTTTACAATCCATCCTTACATACAAATATTACTGATTTACTATGCGACTACAAGATTTACATAAAAAAGAGCAAATATGGTCAGTTTTGGTTGACACGGTAAAAAAATTTTGTTATACGAGTCAGTCTGAGGTATGAAAACGACTGATATTTGTTTACGGTTCAATATTTTGAATAAAAAGAGAACATGTTGGCAGTGTCTATAAATTGATGCGAAGAAAATTTTGTGGTCATTGTTTTCTAATATTGCTATCATTTGTATATTACAGTCCCTCTTGACCTAAAATTATAACTAAATTACTGTGCAGCTATATAGATTTACAGAAGACCAAATATGGTCAGTTTTGGTTGATGCTGTCAAAAGATTTTGTTAAACGAGTCAGTCTAAGGTATGAAAACGACTGATATTTGTTTACGATTCAATATTTTGAATAAAAAGAGGACATGCTGGCACTATAATTTGATGCGAGCATAATTTGGTAGTCATTGTTTTCCAATATTGCTGTCATTTGTATTATACAATCCATCCTAATATAAAAATATCAGTGATTGACTATGCGAATTTTAAGATTTTCATAATAAAGTGTAAATATGGTAAGTTTTGGTTGATGCGGACAAATAATTTTGTTCCACAAGTCAGTCTGAGGTATAAAACTACTGATATTTGTTTACGATTCAATATTTTGAATAAAAGAGGACATGCTGGCACTATAAATTGATGCGGAAAATATTTGTAGTCATTGTGTTCCAGGATTGCTATCATTTGTATTATACAATCCATTTTACATACAAATATTACTGATTTACTATACGACTATAAGATTTACATAAAAAGTGCAAATATGGTCAGTTTTGGTTGATGCGGTCAAAAATTTTGTTAAACGAGTCAGTCTGATGTATGAAAACTACTGATATTTGTTTACGATTCAATATTTTGAATAAAAAGAAGATATGCTGGCACTATAAATTGATGCGGAAATTTTTTGTAGTCATTGTGTTCCAGGATTGCTATCATTTGTATTATACAATCCATCCTTACATAAAAATATTACTGATTTACTATGCGACTATAAGATTTACATAAAAATGCAAATATGGCCAGTTTTGGTTGATGCGGTCGAAAAATTTTGTTACACAAGTCAGTCTGAGGTATGAAAACTACTGATATTTGTTTACGATTCAATTTTTGAATAAAAGAGGACATACTGGCACTAAAAATTGATACGAACAAAATTTTATGGTCATTGTTTTCCAATATTGCTGTAAATTGTATATTACAGTCCCTCCTGACCTAAAATTATAACTGAATTATTGTGCAGCTATATAGATTTACAGAAAAAGAGCAAATATGGTCAGTTTTGGTTGATGCGATCAAAAATTTTGTTAAACGAGTCAGTCTGAGGTATGAAAACTACTGATATTTGTTTACGATTCAATATTTTGAATAAAAAGAGGACATGCTGGCACTATAAATTAGTGTGAACAAAATTTTGTGGTCATTGTTTTCCAATATTGCTGTGATTTGTATTAAACAATCCATCCTGGCGTAAAAATATAACTGTATTACTGTGCGGCTACATGTATAGAGATTTACATGATGAAGTGCAAATATGGTCAGTTTGGTTTAAAAATATTTATTTGTAGTTGATTGGGAAACAAATTATTACATTTGGTTAATGAGGTCAAATAATTTTGTTATACGAGTCATCTTGACTCCCGGATGACAAATGTAAAACAATTCAAACGAGAAAACTAACGGCCTAATTTTTGTACAAAAATGAACGAAAATATGTAACAGATCAACAAAAGACAACCACTGAATTGCAGGCTCCTGACTTGGTACAGGCACGTACATACAGAATGTGGCGGAGTTAAACATGTTGTCTTGATTAAAATCTGAAATAACACCGGCAAAATAGCAAAATTCTCTATAAATCGCTAATTTGCCTCTTTAGTCGGCAAAATAGCGACAAGGAGGGCAGGCTATTTTGCCGGTGCCGGCAAAATAGCCACCGCCTTATATTTAAGCCAAAGAGCTCTTAAAACTTATAAATCAATTCTAGCCGTAGAACTGACCCAATCAGTTCTTATCGTAGAACTGTTCTAGCCGTAGAACTGTTCTAGTAGTAGAACTGACCAAAGATTTGGTCAGTTCTAGGTAGAACTGTCTAAAACTGTTCTAGGGTAGAACTGTCAGGATCAGTTCTAGGTAGAACTGTCCAAATCAGTTCTAGGTAGAACTGACCAAATCAGTTCTAGGTTAGAACTGTTCTAGCTAGAACTGACTAAAAGGTGTCAGGCTGACAGTTCTACATACTGTCCTAGAACAGTTCTCCTGACAGATTCTGACAGATTTGATGAGAGGTTAGAAGTGATCTCCACTGTATCTGGTCTATATACCAGCTTTGATAAGTGTTTGGTACTAATATAAATTTCCACTTCGTACTATGAACATCAAAATTATTCATTTTGTAAAAATATGTCCTTTCTCTATTGGAACTGTACACGTATACCTAACAACAAAATTATTTTCATTTACCTGTGTTTAAAGTTATTGCAAATGGCTGATAGTTTTGTTCGAGCATATTGTTTTCTTAAATTGTTTAGCATTTCATACCGATATAACATGCTACTTTTATTATTCTTCCCTTAGTTTATTTATTTTATGTTTACATCGTATCATGGGTCAAATTTATTTGTTCAGTGTATGTTCACTGGTGTTAATATGTCCTTTGATTGAGTTAAGCTATTTCAGTTGATATTTTATAGTGTGTCTTTCCATGTTGTGATGTTACACTATTGTTTCAGAAAAAGGGTGAAGGTTTGGTACCATTAAAACGTTTAAACCCGCTGCATTTGTTTGCACCTGTCTTAAGTCAGGAATCTGATGTTCAGTAGTTGTCGTTTGTTGATGTGGTTCATAAGTGTTTCTCGTTTTTATATAGATTAGACCGTTGGTTTTCCAGTTTGAATGGTTTTACACTAGTAATTTTCGGGGCCCTTAATTGCTTACTGTTCGGTGTGAGCCAAGGCTCCGTGTTGAAGACCGTACTCTCACCTATAATGGTTTACTTTTATAAATTTTGACTTGGATGGAGAGTTGTCTCATTGGCACTCATACCACATCTTCTTATATCTATTATCCTTACTTCACCTGGAAAATTAAACATACCTTTATGTGTGCACTAGTTCCCGGATATTTGGAAGTACAAAAATAGGTACTGAGCAAAATGTGAGCAACAGGGCAAATATGCCCTCCTTTATAATTTCTTTTTTTTATTCAAAAGAGACTTTGAACAAGGGTCCTATAGTGATCCCAAGTCATTAAGCTTTCATTTGATACAAAATAAACCAAATATTTTACTTATTGACAAAGATATAGCTATATGCGTAGGAACTATTTTGTTTGAATATGTACTACTTTCTTTATCTCACCGTAAATTGACATCTGTACTGAGATTGTTTCATTCTGTTCAGACTCATGGTTTAGCCGTTATGTACTTAGATGGCGTTTTATTAATTCATCTATACTATATGTAGTTATTGTTACACGTTAAAAATCTAAGTTGAAAGTACCGCAAACAAATAACATTCCAGATACTTTTATTTATTTTTTGTTTTGTTTTTGCTTTTTTGTTTTTGCTTTTTAGTTTTTTGCTTGTTTTTTTTTTCTTTCCTTTTTAGCAAGGAACGGATATCTCGATTTAATATAAACGTACAATGCCATGTAATATAAAATCTTCAAATACTGAATTACTAATTTAGTGCATAAGCCTTGAGCAAGCACGCTACTCACGTTACTTTTTAGAAAGATTGAAATCCAAAGTAAAACTTAAAAAAATGAATTACTTTTTCCTTTCTAAAAAGTATATGTATTTATTACCGTCCCCTATTTAATGCAAATGTGACATCTGTGGTCAATCAAACATTTAAAAGCGCTATATTACGTATTTGTCATTAGTAGAACGTTGTAACATAATGTCAATTTGTGATTTTCAGATATATCTCTGAATGGTTCTCTAACGTTTTGATTTTCATTGTTAACGTTAGTGGTCGTTAGAATTGGTCGCTAGCTTGAGTCCGGTTTCTTTAATGGTTAAATTTGACTACATTTCTATCATTACCATGATTACACTGTTCGATACCTACTATTAATGAAACAGATACAGGCGGAGGTGGCCATGCTTTTCTAATACAAAGAAATAAACAACTGTTCTACTTCTAGGAAGAAGTAAATGAATAACATAATTATCATTTTGAAAAAAACCTAATCGATAAAAGATACAACCGCAGATGATTGAGTAATTATCCCCCCCTTTTCAGTGATTATACCACCACCACCCAATTCCCTCACAGGCATTTGTCTCTGAAAAAAAATGTCATGTATACCTTAATATACATTAATGTTATATATGGAAAACAATCAGAGATAAGTGCCTATGATTCCCCCCAAAAAGAAATTGGAAAATCTCAAAATTACTATTTGCCGATTATTTTTTGTAATTCCCTATACAATGCTATTCTGCATGGAAAAACATTTTCAGATTTCATCAGCTATGAGACGGCTAGCTTTTTAAAAAAAGCCATTACTTGTTTTGATCCTATGAAATGCTATTGTATTTGAAAAGGGATATATTTGAATAGTCTTGAGATAACTGGTGTATCCAATAATTATTTATAGTTCTCAAAGTTTTTCTTTTTACATCGTTAACTATTATTACATCGTAATTTTTAGTATTTTGTTTTGTATTTATATATTCCTAAGTTCATTAAGTCCTTACATCCTGGTAAAAATATCATATCTTTGTTGCTTTTGGCTGATCTTTAGAGATATTTAAAAAATATAATAACTTTAAAAAAAGTAACGGAATTTGATGCACGCATATTATTTTCCGACAGTAATGTACAGTTTTCGTTTTTCTTATTTTAATTTCAAGGATTGCAATAGAAGGTTTGTGTCATTTCTGATGAATTGAAGAGTGTTTTTATACAGAAATTAGGTTGATTAAACAATATCACCAGGCCTCAAAATACCAGACAAAAATATACTTTTATTTCGTAAACATGGCTTTATAGATTCGCACTTACTTTATAATTCACATGTATGGATTTTCAAATAACATGCACGACTTCTGTGTTCACATTTTCCCTGATTTTACTGAATGTATGTAGTGAAGTTAGCAGCCGGTTCATTATTCGATATTCGATATTCAATATCCAACCGGCTGCTAGCAGTCGGTTCGATGTTCAAATTTAGTTGAAAATCATCAAAAAAAAATAAATACTTGATAACATTAATAGTATGATTTTCATAGTTAAGAGGAATAATAAATTACGTAGGAAATCGTTCAATGACCCCTTCAAGCTGTCGTAAATTGTCGTTGTCCTCGTATATAAACCCTTTTGTAAAAGTTGCATATTTGTCTTTATGTATAATAGATTTTTATTAATAAAACGACTTCAAAGATGTAATTTTATATATGATATTTCTTAAAACAAAAAGAAAGAACCGATAACTCTAGAAAAATTTAGAAATATCAATAGAAATATTTATGGAAAGCCCAAAAAGAAATTCAGATATCTATGGAGGATTAGATTGTCACTTTTCAGCTAAAAATTGTCAAAATTTCAGGACAAAGGGCACAGGGCAATGGTGAGAGCCCCCTGATCTCTCAATCTTTCTTATATTATGCAGACATTTAGTAAATAGGTAGATAAAAACGTGACTAAAAGGAATTTGGGTAAACTTCCTGTCTTCCATATTTACGGAGGGCCCAAAGTGCCAGTCTGATATTCAAAATATATAGTGAAAACCTACATGAGACCGCTTAAATAAGGGTGAGACCCCTGGTCTTTCAATGTCCATAAAATTCAACTAAATCAAAGACTATGTATATATAAAGGTTGTATCAGAAGCATTTCCCAGAATAATGTCATCTTCGATATCTACGGAGGGCTTAGATTGTCACTTTTCAGCTAAAATTGTCAAAATTTCAGGACAAAGGGCACAGGGCAATGGTGAGAGCCCCCTGATCTCTCAATCTTTCTAATATTATGCAGACATTTAGTTAATAGGTAGAAACACACGCCACTAAAAGGAATGTGGGTACAATTACTGTGTTCTATGTTAATGGAGGGCTCAAACTGCCAGTTTGATATTTAAAATATATAGTGAAAACCTACCGGAGACCGCTTAAATGTCGGTGAGACCCCCCTGGTCGTTCAATGTCCACAAAATTCGACCATCTTTTAGACTATTTATATATAAAGATGGTATCAAACGGATTTCCTAGAATAATGTCATCTTCGATATCTACGGAGGCCATAAATTGTCACTTTTCAGCTAAAAATTGTCGAAAATTCAGGTCAAAGGGCACAGGGCGATGGTGAGACCCCCTGATCTCTCAAACTTCCCAATATTATGCAGATAGTTAGTTAATATAAAGATACAAACGAGACCAAAAGGAATTTGGGTAAACTTCTTGTCTTCTATGTTTACGGAGGGCTCAAAGTGCCAGTTTGATATTTAAAGTATACCCCCCACTTAAATGACGGTGAGAGCTCTTTCAATGTCCACAAAATTCGACGATCTTTTCTATGTATATAAACATATGGGCAATTCAATTGTGATCTGTTTATTTGTAAAATACCCACAAAGTATATACCTATAACTTTTTTTTCACTAATAAACATTCATCCTGAATATATGTGAAATATTGGCCACTGGAATTTAAGCAAGCAACCATTTGTTAATCAGTCAATATGTAAAAAACACTGCACTTGTTACTGCATGCACGTATAACTAGAATACAACTTTTCAATGTGACGCTATTATCATTATATGTAAGGTATCTATATTTTAATACAAAGAGAGATGTTATTTACCTTATATTTTATATGAGAGAGAGAGAGAGAGAGAGAGAGATTTACTTGACACTAAATGAAAAAAGTGACAATATCTTTTTTGGGGGGCTTTCCATAATTATTTCTAGTTATATTTTTAAATATTGATAATAATCTATATTTCATAAAGACAAATGTGCGAATGATATAAGGGTTTATGAGGACAACGAGAATTTACGACAGCTTGAAGGGGTCATAAAACGATTTCCTACATATCTTTTACTTCTTTTAACTATGACCATCATGCTTTTAATGTTATCGAATATTTAAATTTTTATTATTTTCAACTAAGAAATTTGAATATCAAACCGACTGCTAGCAGCCGGTTGGATATTGAATATCGAATAACGAATAACGAACCTGGCGCTAACGTCATATACATCGATATTTATGACTTTTGACAGTTTCGCGCATATTTTGAAAAAAGCATGCAGAGTCTTTTTAAATACTCGATTCCTTTTGTAATGTAGACACGTGGAATAAAACGAGCTTCAAATAAAAATACCCTATAAGTGAATTGCACAATTCTGAAATGTGGGTATACAACATTGCTACTTGTAAAATAAAACTGAATATTGCAATAAAAAGAATACTTGCATTATCTGTAGGCTAGCTTTAAGGACTGTTTATGCCGATACAAAAATTACACCGTCTTCCAGTCGTATCAGATACAAGTATAGTACTATTTTAGTTTAATGGCATCGATTCTCTAACTTGTTGTATTTTTAAATATGTATCAATAAATTTGAATATAAAGAGTATAATGTGTTAGAGATTAATCGTATTCTTTTTTTAACTTTAACGGTATTAATTTTACTCCACCAGATGTTTTCATATGAAAATTTATATTTAGCATATAGCGTGAAGAATCATATAATAAAAATACTACAAATGATCAAATTATTAGAACAATATCATTCATAACTTCATGTAAGAACACTGCTTTTAAACATACTTTTTTAAAGGGAGGTAGATAGAATTCCTCAGATGATACTACACCTTATAGACGGACATAATTTTAAAATCTTGTACAACGTTTGATATCTCTTCAAATGAAAAGGCCTTTTTTTGGGGTGCCTATAACAATTTCCATATTCTTTTGGTGTAATACCATAAGGGTTCATATGTTTGAAAGTTTGGAACACTCTCAAAATGTTAATTAATAATATATTGTATTTACATTAAGGTCAAAAATTTCCAGGAAAAAAAGGGATTTTTTTTTTGTTTTATTCAGATCTCAGTTAATTATTGAATCTGAAGCGAGATATTGTATCAAATATTTTTGCTTTATACATTTATACATTTTCAATACAAAATCGTTAACTCAAGCACGCCTGAACATAAAAAGGTTATTACCCTACTTTCATTTTCGATTAAATTATTGCCCATGTTTAGGTATTTTTCAAAAATATGTCTCATAAATAGTGAAAATCATTACATACAAAGTCATCTGCTGAAAGATTAACCAATCAAAATGAGGCAGGCGACGCAGAAATGCTACGGAATAGAGTAAGAAAATTTGCTTAATAATGCAGTTGATCATACTGCATGTAGAATCATATACTTAACATATGGACCAAACTCCACTGATAAATAAGCCTATAATTTGGCGTTCGAAATAGTTGTTGAAATTAAACACAAAGGACTTATTGGTGACAAAAAGGCTCTTGTATTGTCATTAAATTAATAATGTACAAGTCTTTCTTACCAGAAGACATTAGTAAGAACTACTACATGATAATTCGTCTAAACTCAAGGTTAAACTTGTGAAGCTGTACAAGAAAGCCATAGTGTTCTTTGCTCAACAAGGACGAGGTAAATCGAACATAGTACTTGCAAGCGACATTTCGTTTGGTGACGCCGTTAAGGCCACTAATAATATGAATAACATCAACGCAGAATTACAAATTCAGAAAATAATAAACGACTTGATTAGCTACACCAAACCCAAATAAAATGGACAAATCAATTAATCATCTTACCGAACGCATGCCAAACCCATTTGATATCAGTTTACACCCGCATGCTTTATAACCATTTCAAAGGGCATGCGTGAGTCACCAGAAGTTCAAAAATCACTTCTGACGGCGATTAAAACGGGTGGTAAAAATATCAAATCCTTTGTAAAAAATGCGTTGTCGACCGAGGGAAGCTCTATTTTCTATAACCCCGAAGGGGCAGACTCAATAATTGTTTTCTATGCTTTTAATGCTGATCCTATGGTTGGCGGAAAAGACGTCAAGGTTAGAATTGTTTTCAAATCAGATTATAAAGCTTCCGCCGTGTGAGTCAGTGTTTAAGCAACACCTACGGCAGTACGCGCAATGTGGCAAAGCAAAACTGGGTGTCTGCAAATGTTGTCAACCCAAATAATAGCACTCAGTGTGAGCTTGGTTGGAAAATTGTGCATAATTACAAGTAAGAGTCAGTTTTCTTTCAAGAATAAATGACATCAGTCGTTCTTCTTATATATTTGTGTAACAGGCGCGCCAGGCCAGGCGTTTACAAGGAGCATGGTCGTTCATGCACGGTTTTGTGTTTTTGTCAAAATTTAGGTAGTTGCCACAATGTCCAGACCGTATCAGCCGACATAGTTGATGACACAGATGACATATCATGAACATTATTTATTGGAAATTTTAACTACACTGCGGTGTTCCTGTTTCAGTTCGTATATGTGTTTTAACTTGCTTTAATTTTTCGACGTTTCATTTTGTATGAAAACGGTCATAATCTGAATATTCATCGTGGATTGAGACTTGCAAAGAAAACGTGATACAAAGTATGTCGAATCATGGAAAACTGAGACGAAATTTAACATGCCTGCGTATGTTGTTGGATTTTATCAACAATTCATTTCGAATACTCTTTTTATACATATTATTATAGGAAGTAGGTATGTATATCTTGTCCAGAAATGATATTTATCGAGGTCAAATATCAAGGTTATTATGTTACTGTTATTCATTAGGCTTTGAAGTTTATAGACTGAGATGAATAACAGTTACAACATGTCAGAAACTAAACTAAATAGATATTTTAAAATTTGTTGTATCATTGACGATCAAAGGTACATATGATTGACATGATAACCCAGAAACAAAATATATGGCGCACTAGAAGGTCTTGTGATGGCAATTTAGAATACATGTGCTTTAGGGTTGCGATATTGACAGTCTTAAAATGGCAAAGAAAGGATATGGTGAATAAATATATGACATAATCATGATAAGTACGCAAACAAAACAAAAAAAAAAAAAAAAAAAAAGAAAGAAAAAAGAACTAGCGCTTTCATTTCAGTTTTTAATGCATAGTCATTTAGGCCTATTAGATGAAATCCCAACTCTGCAAGTTCAAGCTGTTCTGTAGTACTTATGTGAAAGAATTCTTTGCTAGTTATCTATAAAACTATATCTGCGCATTAGAGAGCGCCGCTGCGGGTTATATCAACATATAAACTAGCACTTGTTTGAATAGAATTCTTTGCTAGATATCTATTAGGCTACATTTGCGTATTGGAGAGCGCCGCTGGCTGCGGGTTATATCAACATATAAACAAGCACTTGTTTGAATAGAATTCTTTGTTATATATCTATTACGCTACATCTGCGCATTGGGGACTGCCGCTGCGGGTTATATCGCCCAATGAAGTAAATTTTGAAAAAAAATGCTGTCAAACATAGCCAGGCAATCTCATTGTAAAATATTTCTTAACCAATGCAAACATTTAGACAAGAGTGGACACGCTGAAATGTCTCGCCTGCTTTACTGACCATTGATTTTATGTTGATAGTCCTAGATATAAAGCTTTACTACAAGTATCACATAAACTTAAAATGATCAAAGAAAAAGAGGTCAAGGTCAGATAAACCAAACCGGAAATACATGTACACCTTACAATCATTCCATACATTGACCATTGAACCATTGACCATTGAACCTCGATGAAAATGAGGTCAATTGGTCAAATGAAAAAAATTTAGCATATATAATTCAAACGTTATTGATTTACAATTAACGATGCACATGCCAGACAGACATGTTGGGTTACACCTTACAATTAAAATATAGTTGACTTATTGCTTATCATGCTTACAGTATCTAAGAAAACAAAGTTAATCATGAAAATTCAACATTGACCAATAAACCATGAAAATAAGGCCAAGGTCAGATGATACCTGCCAGACAGACATATACACCTTACAATCATTCCATACACCAACTTTTGTTGACATATTGCTTATAGTTTTAAGAAAAACGGACCAAAACACAAAAACTTAACACTGAGCAATGAACCATTAAAAATGAGATCAAGGTCAAATAAAACCTGCCAGACTGACATGTACATCGTAAAATATTTCCATACACCAAATATAGTTGACCTATTGCATATAGTATTAGAAAAAGACCAAAACACAAAAACTTAACTTTAACCACTGAACCATGAAAATTAGGTCAAGGTTAGATGACACCTGCCAGTTGGACACGTACACCTTGCAACCATTCCATACACCAAATATACTAGACCTAGTGCTTAGAGTATCTGATATATGGACTTAACAACAAAAACTTAACCTTGTTCACTGATCCATGAAATGAGGTCGAGGTCAGATGAAAACTGTCTGACAGGCACGAGGACCTTGCAAGGTACACACATACTAAATATAGTTATCCCATTACATAATAATAAGAGAAAAATAACATTACTTTCTTCAAGTTGTCACTGAACCATGAAAATGAGGTCAAGGACAATGGGCATATGGTGTTGAAGGCCGTACTTTGACCTTTAATGGTTTACTTTTACAAATTGTGACTTGGATGGAGAGTTGTCTCATTGGAACTCATACCACATCTTCTTATATCTATATATGATAGACGGAAACTTCTTTACATGAGGCATATATATACAAAGTATGAAGCATCCAGGTCTTCCACCTTCTGAATTATAAAGCTTTTAAGTAGTTAGTTAACGCTGCCGCCGCCGCCACCGGATCACTATCCCTATGTCGAGCTTTCTGCGACAGAAGTCGCAGGCTCGACAAAAACCACGGGACACATCTATTCATTTCTTAGATACGTTAATTAATATGTTTTTAAATTGTTTAGATTAAATATAGTGGCGGTACATATTCCTCAGGGCAGAAGAAAGGGTCCACTAGGAAGGTCTAATCATGGCGGTTTAGTATGCATCTGTAATTTAAGGGTGGAGTATCTCTTTGGAAAGAACAGATAAGTATTCCTCGAATACGGGTTATCAAACCGAGATAACGGGTTGATATATCGAGATAACAATTTAGTGATCCGAGAATTGGATTATGAAACCGAGAAAGCTAATTAGTAATCCGAGATAACGGATTAGTAATCATAGTGAACGGATTGATATATCAAGATTACGGATAAGCAATCCGTAATAACGTACCATTAAACCGAGATAACGAATTACGAAACAGAGATCACGGATAAGTTATCTGAGATCACGGTATGGAAAACCGAGATAACGTTTAGGGAAACTGGCATAATGGATTCATTCTATTCTTTTATGTGCCCTACATGTCTTCCGCATCAATGCGACTATATTCTTAGATAAAATAATTGATAAATAAATGATATAGTAAATGGATAATGAATAAATATATTATAAACAAATAATAAATGAATAACAAAATAAGTAATAATTATAAATAAATAAATAACAAAATCAATAAAATAAATAAAAATACACATTAAATAATAAAAAATCAATAAAAATAAACAAATATATAAATAATAAAAGAATAGTTATAAATAAATTACCTTCATTTTGAGTCAGCATGGTTTACAAAATACAGACATAACATGAGCTCAGCTCCATTGAGCTTTAACCAACACACAGGGCATAACATTGCAAACAAGCATATGTAATAAGTTATAAGTTGTAGTACTAAATATTCGGTACAACAGAAAATGAAAGGATATGGAGTAAATGTACATGGGACAAAATCGTACACAATACATAGAAAACATAAAAAATTATCAATGAACAGGGCTTTTATTCCTGTTCTTCATCTTGACAGTTGATGTAGGGTCTTCAACAATGAACAAATCATTCATACCCTACAACAAGGTCAAGACGGCCCCTAACGTCGACTTAAGCGGTACTATTGATAAAAATAAAATAATTTGAAAGACATCGATCGCCGCTAAAATATGCCTTGAAGTTACACATGTCGGGAGCGGTCAATGAATTACATAATTTATAATTACGGGCGAGGTTTTGAACATATATTTGTCATACATTGCCCAACAAAAGACCAATAATTTCGAAACAACAAATGATAGACAATACATATAAAACTAAACAACAAATGATAGACAGCACGGGAACATCGAAATTAATGTAAGAAAACCTAGCAGTTTAAAATAGTATGAAAGGGCAATATACAAAACAGATGACCAGACCAGTATTTTGAACAAATTTAACCAAACATGAAATTTTGACGGTGTATTAATATGAGAAATTCTCAGTCTGATGTACGTTACAGTTCGAGTCGGCCAATTACATCAGCCTATTATAATGATTATCCAGTACTACCAAGGGCTTGTATCATGATTGGTCAACTGCGTTCAAACTAAAACATACCCGTGAATATATTTTTGAAGTCATGTGACCAAAGTGCGTGCAAGCTAGCTGGTCCACGGGACTTCTTTTAGTAAACAAAAGCGAAATATGGTGACACAGAATTTATCCGACTTAGATTTTCTGTTTTCTGTACACGAAATGGAAGCCAGCAACTTAATTGAAAATGAATACTATGCAACTAAAGGACTAGTCTTGGTGATTTATCGCTCAGTAATGATGCCGAATATTTGCAACTTTCACAAGCATGTGAAGCCAACGAAACTACAAATAATGGATCTGAAGTCTGGAGAATTTCTCGTTGTCCCAGGTTCTAAAAGCTTATGATTTTGACTATTTTGGGACATTTTCGCTAGATTTTCCGAAAGTGGAAAAATCCATGGCGTTCGCATTGACACAAGAAGGTCATGATCTAAGGTTTCCGGAACCTGTAGCCGAGACATATGTCCCAGGATTGAGCCTTGGGTACACATCACCGGATGTCTGTCCAACTGTTGAGTACATGTACCCCTGAAGTTTGATTTCTTGCCTACGGTCTGTAAGATAATGTTGAAGTAATTTCACTGCTATTGAATAAAGACAGTAAACAAATAGTTTTCTTCTCATGTATTAGACAATAAAAGCTTTTGAAAGATCCATAAGTATTGATGCCACGTATTGTGTTTTCTATCCAAAGCTGTTTGGGCTTATTTTGTATTTCGAGTCGGTATACCAACACAAATCTTACTCGAATTCCAGAGAAGATGGGGCAAGATAAAAACTGAACTTTTTGAAGTTAGTTAAAGCAATCGGGGTAAAAAATCTTGTACACTTCCTTGCCTAAACCAATGAATCAACGAAGTCATTCTTCCTCCAGACTTCCTCAGGTTTGTATATGAAGATCATTCAAGCTCATATCAACAGTTTCTTGAAAAGGCTAAAATGCCTTCACCGCATATTGAAAGAAAAGATCACTGGCAATTGAAACTTTTAATATAGTTAATAAATTAGCACCTGTCTGTTTACATGATCTATTAAATGTAAAATATTGTAAATATTCTTTCAGATATAGTAATATACTGGATATTCCACATGTAAAAACAACACAGTTTGGTAAGAAAAGTTTTAAATTTGCAGCTGCTACTCAGTGGAACAGCCTACCTGACCATTTCAGGACTGAAAATAGTTTTTCTCAATTTAAGAGCCTTATACAGTCCTGGAATGGATCAGAATGCCGTTGTTCTGCATGTAGATCAGCTTTTCATATATTTTCTAGTGTCTGCATTATGCCTTAAATTTTGCATGTATGCTTTATTTTTTTATTTGTGCTTAATTTTTAGTTGTGCTTGAATTTTAGTTGTGCTTCAATTTTAGTTATGCTTCAGTATTGGCATGTTTAGATGTAAAGTTTAGTAGTGCTCTGCATGTATTTCAATATGCCTGTGCTGTATATATGCATTGAAATTATCACTGCTGCTTATATATCTAATATCTGCATGTTCTGTGTTTTTATGTTATGTATATGTTATTTATATTCGGTAAAAAGCTCTCAAGAGCTTATGTTTGTATTGTTATATGTGAACCGAATCAAAATAAAACTTTCGTATTCGTATACTCTAATTACCATTTCTCAGTTGACATTCTTTTACATAACATACATTAAGTGCACTGATTACAAAAATGGTTTTGTCGCAAAACAGTTAATTATGAAACAGTCGAAAGCTTCTGTAAGATTTAATTCAAAAAGATCAATAACTGTATTACCAAGAACCCCCAAATAAAACTGACAAATCTTAAAATTGTTAAAAAGAACTATCTTTTTCTGAAGTCTATTGGTCAGTATAACAAGTTTAATTGGATGCACATACATGTAGCGGCAAAAGGGAAATAACTCTTGCTCAATTTTTTTTTTCAATCTATTTATATCGCGATTAAGTTGAGCATGACATCGGGATAATACCGCCAAAATCGGGATAGTTGGCAGGTCTGCGCGGCACAGGCAACCCCACCTCCCTAAACTCTTTGAACTCCTGCTAAATTCATAGATTTAGCATAATACGGCCAAATGAGGTCTTACAACAATGTATAAGCGAAGTGTGGGAGCTTATTTTGACAAAAATAAACTAAACTGGATGATGATTGCGAAGAGAAGTATAATTATATAATCTTTTCATCAAAAAAAAAAAAATAAAAGAAACCCACACTTAAGTATATTTACTTAAAAGTTGACAAAATCGAAGTTAATGCCGTTTAAGGAAATATTTAGTAAGTTTATCAAAAAGGCTACACCTGCAGTGTATACTAGAAATCAATTAGACTAAACAACCGAATATTAATACAAGAGTAAGATGCAAGCATTCCAATTTTTTCATGTCCACACATCCCTAATATTTATCCAAAATGCTTTACATTTAAGTTTGTAACTATTGATAACTATTTGTCCTGACAATATACAGGTTTTATTTAATTGAATCAACAACATAATGAGTCTGCATGTGGTGTTTCATATTTCATTCATTATTAATGTTGTTTTTACAGGTTCAATGTCAGTTTAAATAAATCCATATGAAACACAAAAAAAAAAAATAAATAAATAAAAATAATAACCAATGATAAGTACATATCTGTATGCAATTATAATTATTTTGGTTTTCATAAATAAATTTATTGATATTATAACAAGTGTGGCCACAGATCAGTTTGGATAGTATGTTTGAATGTTTGACAGCGTTTTCTGACAAAGAGACTTCTCTGGTATTTTTTTCCGCAGGGTTCTACATTAAACTGTGTTGCACAATGACAGCCAACCTGAACCAAATACTAAACATTAGCAGTGTTTTTAATTTAATATCTAGTTTTAATGTTCAAGACTGTCATGGAGGAGAAACTAATTGCATTGATTTCCAAATAATCATGATAAAATATGTTCCACATCTTTGATTTTGGATACATTTGTAGCTAGAAGAGGAACACATTAGGTTTCTTTCTGCATGATGTGAATTTTTGTATGGGGATGGTATCTGAGAACAAGCATATACATGCATGTACTATTTGCATGGTTCTATTTATGTTACTTTGTTGTTGATCTTCTTAGTATCATTATAGTAATATATATTTCATTCAAATGTCAAAATTGTTTCTCAGATTAGAAACTATTTAATGGTTTTAAGTAATGACAATGCCTTACATTATGCTTGGGTCTAGATGAGCTAGAAAGTAAACTTCTGTGTTATTTTTTATTAGTTCTTCGAAAATGTCTTCTCCAAAGCCTGGTCAAAATAAAAAAAAGTTTTGACCAGTATGCAAATGATATCAACAAAAGACCCTTTATGACATGCTTCAAAGACTCATAATTGCTTCAAAAGTCAACTGATGGAGATTTCTAGTGGATATGGACATCTACTTAAAATGTTCTAATTATCTAAAAAGTTCTTGTATTCAAAATGAAAAAAGGTATTCCCAAAATATTCTTGTTTCAAGATTATTTTGTTATACGGATACAAATGTAAGTGATACCCGTACAGCGAGCTAGTTTTGTTGTGGTATAGTATTTCCTGCAGCTTTTAAAAAGGGCAGGCTAATTTTGTTCTCAAAGGGCACACTTAGCGCGATTGAATACACTTTAAGGCACTTTTACATTGACATATAAAGGTAATGTAATGGATAGGGATTTAATTGAATATACCATTGTTTCAAATTTATTGGTAAGAAATAAAGACATGTGTATTAGGGTCTTAATTTAATTCCTTTTTGTAATAAATTTATCACTTCTGCACACACCCAATGGAATCTTGATCATGTTTATTGTGCAACTGCCTCATTTCAATCAATAACTCCAGTTATAAGTGATCCAGATTGTTAAAGGATGTGTGAAAGTGGACTTTGCATTACCAAGAGCATATGCAGTGGTCAATGCTTTGCTTTTTGATGCACAAAGAAGTGCCAAAACCTTTAGGATCTCGCATGTTTATACCAATCAAAGCTACTGTGGCTCATAACTGTACAAAAGTTTTAGGATATTCAAAGATTTGTATAGCAAGCCTTGCCATACAATTATTCTTCTGCTGTTCATCTCTGTTTCCACCTGTGTTTTTTATTTTATTTATTGAAACGTTGTTGATTTTTTTTGTTTAATTCAAACCTATATATAGCAGCTATATTCCTAACTTTATTTTTATTAAGATAACAACAGTATGAAAGCCGTGGTAAATTCACACCCAATCCGATGTCTCGACCGACCTTATACGTGTAGTATAAACAGGAAATATAAACAAACATCATGTTTACGTAAATTTTATCAGTGGTAATGTTATCGTAAAATTATAATTCAAACGATCGCCTGGTTCCCTTTTCAAATTGTCTACATGTAGAGGTACAAATTGATGTTGTCCCTATTAGATCTAAATTCTTAAATCGTATCTGTACTCTTTCGCTTCAAAATTGTTCAATTACGATCAATAAAATGTCAGCCATTAAAATTAAATTTTCATTTTCATTCCAAGGGAAATAACTCGAAATGGTATTGCTAAAATATGAATTACAGAACCGATATTAAATTACGGCGGGACGTTCTAAAATACGACGGAAAAGGTGCATGGCGCCATACCATGCCAAAACATCCTGAAATATGAAAGTGAAGTGCTGTAATTAACATTTACTGCATTATTTCACACAAATTCAGAAATTAACGAATAAATGATAAATGTTGAACAATAAAATATAATTTTAGAAATCAATTTTGCCAGATAGGCCTTATGAATTTTGTCCTTTTTTTTTTGGTGCCCTTATTTTACATACTGAATGACCATTTACACTCAGGACTGGGTCGTCAGGAGGAAGTACAAATGTTCAAAAAAAAAAAATATAACAAAACCACCTAGCATCATAGTGCTAGTAGCACGAGTAGAATTGTTTGGTAAATTTGTGTTTTTTTTTTAATTTGGCTTCTGGATAAAAAAAATTTTGGTTCAAATGTAGAAAAAATGAGTTTATCTCCCCATTACTACTTACATAGATTGGATTCTACAACAATTCCTTGTGCAGATGAGAGTTATCTGTCAAATCTTTATTTCACCAAGAATGAATTGCATAACAATGAACTGAGCTCAAAGCAAAGCAATTTAATAATACACTTAGACAAAGAGCTCAATCCAGTGATATACTTTGTATAACAGGTCCTTCATGAACATCCATCCTCCATAACCACATCTCACAAACATGCCATACTACATAGGTGGATCAAAATTCCTGAAAAAGACATGAATTTTTTATCATATTTTCTGTATATGCACTGGTTGAAACTTTCATAAAGTTGTGGTAAAATCATTTGGTACCTAGAAAGTAACAATCGCGGAGTGCCTTTCTGTTTGAAATAAGAACATACCTCCATTGTAAACTGGTGAACAAACATTCAAAACTATTAAAATGCTATAAGACTTATCATTTCGGGGCCTTTTATAGCTGACTATGCAGTGTGAACTTTGCTCATTGTTAAAGGTCGTACAGTGACCTATATTTGTTAATTTCTGTGTCTTTTAAAATTTGGTCTCTTGTGGAGAGTTGTCTCATTGGCAATCATACCACATCTTCCTTGTTATAATTATCAGTGTCTATTTACCATCACAACTGAATCAATAATAAATGTATACATATATAAGACTCATATTGTCGTCTGGTCTCTAATCGACTAATAATTCTTTTCAATAATTTGCTCCATTTTCTAATTTTGTCTATTGCTTGAGACTGTATATTGACCTCTAGATGTCTTTCAATTACAGTTTTGCGTTGGGCTGATTGTTGTACAAAATGTACATGTAATATCAACGTGGGATTTATTTAAGTAAATAACAGCTATTCGCCAAAGTTCAATTAAAGTGGATGTAAGCAATTATAGACAACCATATACAGCGTTTTTAATGAATGAAACCCCACAATTCAGAAATGTAAAATGTTAAATTTATAAAATTATAAACAGAGCTTACATCAATAGATATAAACAGTTCACCAAAGTTTCATACGAACTGCTGAAAGCATTTTTATTTTTGTCCGAAAACTAAAAATCCCCTTTTATGAATAAAACCCTGTAACTCGAAACGTAAAATCTAAAATATATAAAAATCGAATGGGAGCTCATGTCAATAGATTTAAACAAATCACCACAATTTCTTGCAAGTTGGTGAAAGCATTCTTGAGTTATTGTCCGAAAACTGGAAAATCCCCCTTTTTTTAATGAATAAAACCCATAACTCGGAAACGTTAAATCTAAAATTTATAAAAAAACAAAAGGGAGCTGATGTCAATAGATATAAACATTTCACCAAAGTTTTATGCAAATTGGTTAAAGCGTTTTTGAGTTAATGTCCAACATTTTGACGACGGACAGACGGCCAACAGTATACCATAATACGTCTCGTCAACGGACGTATAAAAATGACAGGGTGTCATACCACACCACCACACCAAAACCTTCTGAAGGAAACACTAAGTTGGCAACAAATAATTTTTTTTTTCATTGACAATCCTGTATAACCTTGCAGCAGTATCGAGTCTATATGCATTACCTTGTATATTACATGTACATTGAACTTAAAAATATGTGGTCATTGTCAAAGTTAGTTTTGTCAGTTATAATTTACACATTTACTGAAAAATGCCACAGAAGTGCATGTACAAACTTTTGAATTTGATCCGCAAACTGGGAAATCCACCCTTTTTTATGAATAAAATCCCACAACTCTGAAACCTAAAACCTTCACTTTATAAAATTGAAAGGGAGCTAATGCATCAATAGATATAAACAATTAACCAAAGTTTCATGACAAATGACAACTGCTTAAAGCATTTTCGAGTTAATGTCCGAAAACATGGAAATCCCCTTTTGAATGAATAAAACCCTTACATTGTAACTGGATAATGTAAAATCTAAAATTCCAAAACAATCTAAAGGAGCTCACATCAATACATGAATACAACCCCATATAACTCTGAAACGGGAAACCTAAAGTTTATAAAGTAATCAATTCACAACAGTTTCATGCAAATTGGTGAAAGCGTTGAAGAGTTAGTGACCAAAGCATTTTTAGAGTTAATGGGCGTTAACATGAAATGAATAAATGAATAAAAACCTCACATTTTGAAAACGTAAATTATAAAATTCCTAAAAATCTAAAATTGAGCTCACGTCAGTAGATATAATCAATTCACCAGAGTTTCATGCAAATTGGTGAAAATATCACTGAGTTAGCGAACAACATGCTAGAAACAGACAGATCAGGGCAGACAGACGGACAAAGACATACCATAATATTTCTCATGAACAGGCGTATGAAAACTGCAGGGTACCATTCCAGGCCAACACCCTCTGAAGTTGAGTTGTAATCTGTTCTGCCTTTTTATTTTTCACTCTTTTTGGTCCTGCCTTTTTTCTTTTAGTTTATCCCGACTTGTTTGATATCATAATTAACTCTTTAGTTGCATAAACCTTTGAATAAACTTGCACACTCATGACGATAAAGAATAACAACTGAATAAATTTGCAAGTATCATGTTTTTGTAGAAAATATGTTCTTTTTATTTTAGATGTTAGTAGATTTTGTGATTATTTAATCTATCTATTATATCGGTCATTTATGTAGATAATTACTATAGTATGTATTTTCACAACGTAAACTGCATCCCCTCCATCCCAAAACAATTTACTTTAAAAAAAAAAAACAACATTATTTAAAACACATACACCCCCACCGCTCCCCTCCCCTAAAAAGAAAGAAATGAAAACAAATTCCCCCCTAAAAAAATCTGTCAAATATCAATTCATCTCGGATTTTAGTGAGTGTTCTACAACTTATTTTTATGTCATTTTTACATATTTCCTTACATCAATTAAAGCACTCATTGTCAACATTGTCATTGGTAATTAACTATAAAATAAAAAGTGAAATTAATTATTTTGGAGTTTTGAAAAACAACATGTTTGAGATACATATGCGCTTTTGATGGTCTGCAATTTGGCAGAGTCCTTTAAACCATTTGATTGCAAATGTATTTATTGCAACACATATAGGAAAGCGCATATCCAGTTGAGTTGGAACTTCAACTTGAAAATTGGTCAAAAAGTTGAGTTACTTTACGGCGTATATTCAGAACGCTTTCTTTCCGGTTCAACTCAAGTAACGCTTGCTTTCTGATTCCAGAAACGCGTACTTTCCGATATTGCATAAGAAAATTACAGCAAGGATAGAAAGGAAGGTTGCTACAATCTTAAAAAAAATAACGAATTACCAATTTTCTTGAATGAAATTGAAGTTGAAAAAAGTTGACGTATTATGCTCATACAAAATATAAGACCACAAATGGTCTTGTCCGGTTTAATCGCCGTTTTTCTAAAAATGTATGTGTAACGCTAACTTTGAGATTCAGGAAACACTTACTTTTAAGATTTTAAGGATGCCAGTTCAGTCAAACATAGTATGGTCAAATCTGAGAAAGGGGATGGGGGCGTGGTAGTTATGGTTTGTTTCTTTAAACATATTCTGATTCCAAACTTTGGAGCAATACATATTTTGATATGGAGAAGGAAAAAAAAAAAGATTCTGATTGAGAGTTTTTGCCATGCATTAAATTTAATTTCAAGTTCTCAAAATAATAAACAATTTGATGCTTGCCTGGTACGTAAAAGAATTTAGAGTTATATGCTTGTTCCATTACGTAATGTTACAAGGTACATATCTTTGTTGTCTTATTCATATAATGGCCATACAAAACACAAATATTTACTTAACAAGTTGAGATCTCACAAAACATGTTTAACCCCGCCGCATTTTTGTGCCTGTCCCAAGTCAGGAGCCTCTGGCCTTTGTTAGTCTTGTATGTTTTTTTAATTTTAGTTCATTTATATGTTTTGGAGTTTAGTATGACGTCCATTTTCACTGAACTAGTACACAATTTAAATTAGGGGCCAGCTGAGGACCACCTCCGGGTGCAGGATTTTCTCTCGGCGTTGAAGACCCATTGGTGGCCTTCGGCTGTTGTCTACTCTTTGGTCGGGTTGTTGTCTCTTCGACATATTCCCCATTTCCATTCTCAAATTTATTTAACAGTTCCTATCTTCACAGCATTGTACGCCTTCAGTTATATATTTGTCATCGTTTGTTTTCAATGAAAACACACGTAACCACCCCTCCCTGTCCCATCGTCCGGCTGGTTGATTTTATTTATCGCTAGTATTCACTATTTCGGCCTTGACTGGCCTGTTCCTTCTAAAGTACGTTTTTTTTTTTTTTTTAATTTCAAAGGAAATATGTATTAATTTTCCATGTTTTACATAAAATATAAAGGTAGCATTCTCTGAGAAAATATTAATAGTCCATTTTTCTCTCAGTCTTTATAAACAATATATATTGCAAATTTTACATACATTCATTCTATTACATTTTGCATCCGGAAGAACGTTGCTAACAAAAATGAATTAATTTGTTTCCATTTGGAACTTATATTATGAAGGAACTTCTATTTCGTGACATACTGACATAGCTTTACTTCCAATTAATTCACATAATTTTAGTTTTGGTATAGTTAGATACCGAAAATTTCCAAAAATCCGTCAAAATTGTAGTATCTTCTGGCGTTTCTCTTTAGAAATAAGCTAAAAAGTTGAAGTACACACATTGGGCTACTATAATATGAATTTAAGTAAAGACTGAACCATTACGGGTTAGTTTTTTTCGGAGCATTGACTCAGATAACAAATAATTTTTTAGTTCCTATATAGATGGGTTGAACTTTGTTAACGTTAGGCATTGTCTTCCTGTGTATTATGTTTAATGAAAATGTCATTGACTTAATTTTGTACTCTCGTTTGAGAAGACGTAGTTTGAAAGCTTCTAGCTGTTTTTAAGTTTAGCTTTGCTGCTTGTGTTTCTGATGTATCTCAATATTCACCCTTAATCATGTTAATAAATCTTTGGAAAACAGTTTTTGGATGTGACCTGTGTGTGTGTGTGCAGCTATTGAAAGGTTTCAGTTGCTTTGATATGTGTTTTTATTTCTAATATGCCTTCGTTTAAGAATATTGTTCCTTTGTATATGACAGTGTCCAGGAATGTTGTTTCATTACGTCTCACTCAACCTTTAACAAATATTTCAAGGTTATAACCTGGCTATAATTTTGTGTAATGTAGTGTGAGTTGAAATGGCATTGGTGGATTTTATACAAACTTTAGTCGGAAGATGTTTCGTTTGTTTGCTCTCGTTGTCCTACAAAGTTTTGATACTTAGACACAGCTTTATATCACTTCTCACTCAAGCTTTAACAAACAATCCAAAGATACAATCTGGCTTTAATTTAGCGCAATGTAGTGTGAGTTGATAAGGCATTGGTGGAGGCATAGTTGACAAATTGTAAAACAATGCAGCCTGAGATTCAAATGCCAACATTACACAGTTTCAGCCCTCAGTGATAATTTTACAAATGAAGATTATGACCTGTGTGATGGAAGTTTAAAAGCAGAAACATTAGCACGTTATATTGCTAATTTGATGTGGATTTTTTTTTCAAATGAATTACAATTTTGTAAATATTGTTATTTGTGTGTGAACTTCATTCACGAACGAACCCCTGTATCATTACGGATGAAGAACACAGAGAGAAAAGATTAATTGATAAACAGATGTGACCTATTCTTGTCAATACGGCAATGATACGCATTTATTTGGAAACATTTAAGAGAAAAGCACAGCTCCTTACCAATTTTTGCAGCAGATGGGATACACTTATCAGCATTAATAGGAATAAGAAAATATTATAGAAGTCTTCGTCTTGCAAGATTGTATGTTCAAGATTTTATGGTGCAGAGTAATTTTTTTTTTTTTTCAAATAATTTTCAAGTTGAGGTCAGTTTGCTAACTGTTTGCATGACCAGAAAATCAGGGTTTCCCCTGGGTCAATTTTCTTTTTCGCCACCTCTTTCGCCAATACAATATATTTTTTCGCCACTTTCAATTTTTTTTCGTTAACAAACAACTTGCATGATATATAGATATAAGAAGATGTGGTATGAGTGCCAATGAGACAACTCTCCATCCAAGTCATAATTTGTAAAAGTAAACCATTATAGGTCAAAGTACAATGTTGTCAAAAACATGTTTTTCATTAAAATTTTCCTTCTTTCTAACAAAAACAAATCAGTTTGCCCTATTGTTTTCTATGATAATTCTACAAATCTTTTTTTTAAATCGTCATTGTTATGAATAAACACTAAACATTTACTTTTCAAAAGATACTGTAAAATTGCAATATAGATCATGAAATCTTAATTTTTGACTTCTTGGAACACGAGATTTATTTCAAGTTTATCGGATATATATTTTCCAGTCTAATTGAAGGATAACGACTAAGTCAGAGATTTTTCTTTCTTTTGAATATATTTCTTCGTAGCAACAGTTTTCTTTTCCGGACCATCGTAAAAAGAAAAGTCGAGACGTAAAAATATGCTTGAAACACGTGCGTCGCCAAAACGGTTGTGAAAACTGGTACCCACTTCAAATCAATTATTTCTATCAAATTTAAACGATAAAGTCTATAGTCATACATTTTTCTTACTTTTGAACAGTTTTCGTCATAACAAGTTTTCTTTTTCGGACCATCGTTTAAAAGAAAACGAGGAGACGTAAAATGTTTCAAACAGAAACACGTGTCTTTGCAAAGTTGTAAATAAATCCTTTATGTGACATGTGACGCCATTTAACCACATCATTTCGTAAAATCATACAATCAACACCTTTATGAATTAGTCTATTGTTGCCTACAGCTATAAATTGCAATCAGCTGATTACTGATTTTCTGTCAAAATCGTAACCAGTTCAAGGTGAATTCCGAATATTGTCTGATCAGGTAAAGTCCGAGACACCCGAAAAAGTAAACAAGATGGATGAAATCGAAATGTTATATTTCTTGCGCTAAATTCTTTCGCCAATAATGAATTTTAATCGCCACAATTTTAAACCCCTGCCGAAAATGATACATATAATAACAATTATACAGTTTGCAAATTTGTCATCATGCTTATATAGTAATTAAAGTAAATAAACATTTACAAAATAGACACAACTGCAAGAGAAATATACATGTACCGCAGCGAGTTGAAGGCGGTCACAATAATAGAGAAAGACACAATTATGTAGTTAACATTAATAAATATTAAAAAAAAAATATAGTATTAAGTATCAAGGACATGTATTTGGAGTCTGACCATGTATTTGGAACAGATCATACTTTTACACATAAAGAACATTTGAACCATATATAGATAAATTTATACCATGTATTTGGCAAAGATCATACTTTTACACATAAAGAACATTTGAACCATATATAGATAAATGTATACCATGTATTTGGTAAATACTATTTACATTTAAAATAAATCATTTATTTGGTCAAGAAAAGTATAAATTGACCATGTCATGCATGTATTTGTTCAAAAACATGTGATGCTTAGATACATTTACACATTGTTTACATGGCATATAAATCTACAAAAATATAGATGGGCACAGTTATTCGGTTTACATGAAAAGATATTAAAAATATAAAAAATAAAACAAACAGATAAAATGAAAATGATAACAATAAAATTAAAATTAACAACATTGCAAGACAATATAAGGCAAGCATGACATGCATGATTATCAATTTACATGTATAAAGCTATAGCAACACCTTAATATTTTATTGTAGTAGATATCAGAGGAACATATATTTGTTGTAATGTACACATTCTATATGAACATGAATCTTTATGATACATTCTTGTAATTTGCATACAGATTTATACATGTAATGTAATATCACATTGTATCATAGGTCAAATTTATTTGTTCAGTGTATGTTCAATGGTGTTACTATGTCCTTTGATTGAGTTAAGCTATTTCAGTTGATATTTTATAGTGTGTCTTTCTATGTTGTGATGTTACACTATTGTTTCAGAAAAAGGGTGAAGGTTTGGTACCATTAAAACGTTTAAACCCGCTGCATTTGTTTGCACCTGTCCTAAGTCAGGAATCTGATGTTCAGTAGTTGTCGTTTGTTGATGTGGTTCATAAGTGTTTCTCGTTTCTCGTTTTATATAGATTAGACCGTTGGTTTTCCCGTTTGAATGGTTTTACACTAGTAATTTTGGGGCCCTTTATAGCTTACTGTTCGGTGTGAGCCTAGGCTCCGTGTTGAAGACCGTACTTTGACCTATAATGGTTTACATTTATAAATTTTGACTTGGATGGAGAGTTGTCTCATTGGCATTCATACCACATCTTCTTATATCTACTTATATTTCAGAATTGAATTTTATTATACTGTTAAAAGGTTTATTTGATCCCATACTATTGCATATAAATGTTTTAAAGACACTGATTATATTCATCCTTTGTTCCATCGGGTAAAAAAATTAAAATAAAATATATTTGTTTCATAACTGTTTTATGTAAAAAATAATGAACGAAAACAAATATGATATACAGCAACAAACGAAAACCACTGAATTACAGGCTCCTGACTTGGTACAGGCACATACAGAAAGTGGCGGGGTTAAAAAAGTTAGAAGGCACCAACCCTCCCTAACCTGGGACAGTGGTGTAACAGTACAACATAAGAACACACTATAAAATCAGTTGAAAAGGGCTTTACTCATCAGATTGATACAAAGCAGAAATACATCTACCATATTGTTCTCTTTCAATTTGTAGGTTTGCATAAGGGAACTGTTTCCCGTATTGTATCTGGGGTTATGGATGCCTTGTGTGGCAATCGTGATGAATTCATCAAGTGGCCAATAAAGGTAACAAAACAGAAGGTGAATTTCACCAAATATGTGGATTATCAAACGTTCTGGGAACAATAGATGGTATACATATCTGCATTTAGGCTCCATAAGATTATGAACCATCATTTGTTAACCGAAACGGGGTACATTCTGTCAATGTACAGGTCGTGTGTGATGCCAGAGGTAACATTTTTCTCTTTCCATACAACATTGACCTTTAGAAAATAGGAAACTGGATTGAACTTATTTGTTTGACTGGGACCATATACCTCTATAATCTGTTTCTCAAAAAGTAATTACATTCACTTTCACTTCAGTTCTAAAAATATGCAAAAAAGAAAATTATACTGTCTTCTTATAACGTTTCCATAAGTGTCATGCAGTAGTAAGTTTGTATGAATTAATATCACTTACCTGGTACAGATTGGTTATTTACAGTGTATTTAATCCATAATAATGTTGGGTTAGTTTAAATTCCCTTTTATTTAAGTATATAATGCATGAATTGATGAAAGGAATGCTTTGTTTGTGTAAAATTCACGAAAAAGATGGGGTACGACACAGCTGCACTCTATCGTCCAATGCATCTTAAAGCAATATTTAACCCCCCCTTACCATAACAAAATAGGACTCTTATTTCAGGAAAGAGACAAACAACAATCTGCAAACAACAATCTGATTAATAAGATATTATATACATTTGTAAATTGAAACAAAAATTAAGATATGACATATTTGCTCTTACTGATAGTCATGTACAAAATATGTGTTACCAATTCACAATGTTAACTGACAGCATTCACAAACAATAGCTAGTCTGGTTAATATTGAATTAAAGCTGCACATCAATTGTATTTTTATAAAAAAAAACCACTGAATTGCCCCCTCCCTTTAAAAAGGAATCCTATGTTTTTTAGTTTATCTTAGAGGGAGTAATTAACATGTTAAATGCAATCTAATTGTGCAAGTTGTAAAAACAATCTATGTTGGAAATATCGTCCAAAGTTTATGAAAATACAAGTGGATTTGAAAAAGCAAAAGAGAATATTAAAGTTGACTGTCTTAATTCATACATTGAACTTAGTCTCTATTTACCTTATATACTGTATAAAAGCATTAGAGAAATATAACACTTTCTAATTTAAAAGAATACATTAAATTAATGAAAATCAAATAACTTTTACAAAAACCCTTAATAATTTTAAAAGTACAGTCAAAGCTGTATATGATAAATAAATGTCACCTTTAAGAAAAGCGGCCTAATAACAGAGATGTCATTTGAATTTATGTTCAAAATGCAGAATATTGCAACGGCAGTACACGATAGAGATGGCCTTTATGGCAGGTTTGACTCTAATGGATTTTTTTCAAAGTTGACTAGCATGCATGTTTTTATATATTTTTGTTGTCCCTTTTTAAATAAATGTCATAGTAAGTAATGAAGGATTCCATTTCAAGCTGATATTGTCACATATTCAATTGCAGCATTTTTTCAACTTTGGACTATAATCTGTTTTAATGTTTTGCAGGCAAAGTCACAAACATTAATCCAAACTGGCCAGCTGGAAGCTGTCATGATTCCCACATATTCAGGACTCCACAAGTATGTATATTACTCAATGTATATTATTGCAACCTAAACCGTCTTATATCCACTTCATTTGAAGTTTGGTGGATTGTTGTCTCATTGGCAATCATACCACATCTCCTTAGTTTTATATTGTATATATGCCATATATGCCATACATGCCAACGCAACAATTAAAGAAGGGAGACTCCTTCTTATTTCTTAAAAAAAATTGAAATCTCTATCTTAAGACAATGTCACCTGTGAGGGACGTAAAAAATCAACTTAATTTCACACCCTTTCATAATGTGAGTTGTTTTGATGGTGTTTTCTGTGGTTGGTATTTACAGGCTGAATGTATTGCAAAAACAACGCTTATTCACATCTCTCATGTGCATTTTAAAGGAAAAATATACTTAATTACATTGAACTTAAAAGGAAGTTTTTAAAATGCTGCTACTGGTGTCTTTTAATAAAAGATATTTTATTACCGTTGCAGTGTATTAAATAAGGGTTTTTGAAGGAAGTTACATTATATTACAATGTCATCTTTATATCTGCAGTATTTTGGAAGTTTTAAGGTAACTTTATAGTGTAACATATATAAACCTTTTGTAATTAAAACTAAAAAATTGATCTACAAAATCTAAATATTTACATAGGTCTATACATATATGGAACAAAATGAAGGATGGGGAAATGGCGTACTTCTTGGGGATAGTGGATATTCTTACCGCCCCTTCTTGATAACCCATACAAGGATCCTGTACAAGACCATCAAAAAAATACAGCAGATGCCATTCGTCAACCAGAAGTGTAATTGAGAGGACATTTGGAAAGCTTAAGAGACGGTTCCATATATTACACTCACAGGTATATGTTATACGTATTGTTATGCAAAGAAGTCAAATTGGCTTCTGAGAATTAATAATTATTTAAATAATTTGCAGTAAAATTACTTTTAAAATTTTATATATCAATTATTATGCATATGAATATGATAACTATCATTTCAGAAATTATTGTGTGCATTTATTATTGCGATTGTTGATCCATCAACAAATGTTTCGATTCAGGAAAAGATAATGCAATCAAAATTTAACATGCAACATTATTTTGTTTGCTGCAATACTTATCTCGGTGCAATTTTTGCAATAATAAAACATTGTATTTTTTTTTAAATTAAGGTATACATCATAATAATGCAATCAAACCAAAAAACAAACTTTTTTTTGCGGGGTTGGGGGTAGGGAATGTGGACAAAAACGAACACATTCGAATGATCACACAAATTTGAAACATACAATTGATTTATCAGAGTGCCAAATCTTTTTATGTCCTGACCAAAAACCCAGAAGATTCATTGTTAACATTTGAAACTTAAAAAAAATGTATATACAACTATACAAAATAAAAAAAATGCTTTGCTTTATAGAATATATTTGTGAACTTATCTTATAATTTTAACAAAGTTGAAAACTAAGGCCAAATCTAACATTGTACAGTTATTTTCAAATTTTCTTTATCATGTCATAGAATTCCATTTGCTTATCGAATAGTTCCATTTGGGTCTGATTTCTTTTCAACTCGCTTTGCAACACCTGACACTGCAACTCATACACGTCCGCTTACTTTCTCTGAAATACAAAAGTTTTAATATTTGGTAAATCTTGTAAACAAATATACCAGTATATACCTTAACTATATAGGTATGATTGTTTTCCCAAAGGCCAAGATTTCTACAACTTAAAATAGAAAAATTAAAGGGATTCAATTCACAACCGAATATTTTGATCATTTTGAATTCAGTGCTCCTGATTAAGATTTAAACAAAATTCTACAAATGAGTATTTGGGATATTTTTCTTTGAATCTTACTTTGAACAGGTATTTAAATGGGATAATCTGATTTAGAAATATGATTTCCCTCGGTTTTAGTTTGTAACCCGGATTTGTTTTCTTTCAATCGATTTATGACTTTTGAACACCGATATACTACTGTTGCCTTTATTTAGAATTATGATCTCTACTTACAGGATTTATTTGAACATAAAAGAATCAGTTTTATAAAACAATTTAAAGGGAGATGATTTTTGATTTTATACAGAACTGTAGTATAAAGGTATTGGACATTCTCTATGGATAAGTATTAAAGGTATATAATATTCATTTTATCAAGTCTAGCCATTCTGTTTTCCTTTTCAATCTAGTTTTAAAGCTCAGGGACTGGTATATTCATAAAAAAATATGCATAAAAACATTGATGAGGGTGATGTTTTGAAACATATCAGTGAAAATATATTTTGAAAATTCACCTATTGAAATAACAACTAGACAACATCTGATTATAACCTTATGTACTATGCATTATGAGTTTAAGACTAATGTTTCATTCAGGCAATTAAAGAATATGTATCAGTATTTAAATTATAACAGAAGAAGATGTGATATGACTGCTAATGAGACAAATATCCAGCAGAGTCCAAGGAAGCCGAATTAAGCCAATTTATGTCATCGTTATCCCTTTAACAATGAGCAAAACCCATATTGTGTAGTCCGCTATAAAAGATAAACTCATCATATATACCAGGATTAAAAAAATGTTTTCACCAGACAGGTGTTTCATCTACAAAAGAATCATCAGTGATACTCCAATCAAAAAAAGCTTTAAAGGCCAAAAAAAAAACGAAGTTGAAGAGCATTGAGGGCCAATAAAAGGGTTGACATGACAAAATGTGAAACAATTCGAACAAAAAAACCAAAGGCAGAATTAACAATAAACCATATGACAGACATCGTCAACTACTGAATTAAAGATTCCTTATTTGACAGGCGCAGAAATAGCCATTTCGAAAAGTAGGGTCTATTCCCCCGGAACACCATCAAACGTAAACACAGATTTAAAAAAAATCAAAAAAAGGGGGGTTCCAACCCCCTGGAACACCAACCCTGTATCCGCCAAAGCTTGGGACAGGCACGTATGAAATGCGGTGGGTTAAACATGTTTGTGAGAACTTATCCATACCAAAACCAGTGATAGTGGTGTAACATAAGAACAAAATATAAAAATCAGTTGTTAGTGGCTAGGCTCTTCAGAATGGCTAAATCTAACTATTGGGTAGAAAATAAGTCATGTTCCCATTCACTAAAGTATGAATCCGTACTCACCCAACTGATTTAGCGTAAACACATTATAAACGCTGTTGTATTCTTTCATATAAAACATATACCTGGCTTTTGGGGATTGCTGAGTACTGGTAGTTGAAAGAGGTATTTCGGCAGGCACTGGTAGGCTGGCATGTACAGTAACAGGTGTGTCTTCATTTGTCTGGTGAAGCTTCTCTAGTCTCCTTATCCCGATACTCTCCACAAAAGATGGTGGTTCTAAAAGTTTTCATTTTAGAAACATTAAGATTTCCTCTGTTGAATGTGTGAACATTGCATATTATATAAAAAAAATGGTATGATTGCCAATGAGACAGCTATCCACCAAAGTTGAAATGAAATGGATGCATATTTGAATATCTATATTTGAAAGTGTCAGGCAATATACATGTACAAGACTTAAACTCCACATCAATGGAACAGCATAGATTGGGGAAGGGTATTGTAAAAATGAAAAATTGAACATAACTTCTACTTCTATTCTTAAGTCTGTGACAATTAAAACAGCAATAGAAAATATATAAAAAAAAACATTTGAATGAAAGTAAGTCAATAGATACAAAATTAACTTAAAGCATGCTATTTATGCACCTATCGTAAGTTAGGAGCCTGTTGTTCAGTGGTTGTCGTTTGTTAGTGTGGTTCATAGGTGTTTCTCGTTTCACGTTTTTTATATACATTAGACAGTTGGTTTTCCTGGTCGAATTGTTTTACACTAGTCATTTTTGGGCCCTTTATAGCTTGCTGTTCGGTGTGAGCCAAGGCTCCGTGTTGAAGACCGTACTTTGACCTATAATTGTTAACTTTTTATACATTGTGACACTCAATGATGCATTGTTTATAAATATTTATTTACATGGCCATATATCAACTTCAGTTCTTACATAAAATATTGATCCTGAAACGTTGCTTCTTCCGTTTTATGAAATGCAGAATCATAAAAATAATTTACAAAACAAAATGCCAATATCTAAGTAATAATTACCATCAGCTGTCTGGCATCTTAAGGCAGCAATCTGTGCTGGAATTGGTGAGCTAACAGGTTCAGCAGAATATATATGATCGGATGATGAGCTTTCTGAAATTAAATGAAATAAAGTAACTTAATAAAAATTTTTTTTTACAATCCTGTTATTTGGGATATTAAATAGATAATTTATACTCTTCATTAGACCTATTTCAAATAGAATAACACTTGAATAATCTTATTGGTGTCTCTGTTTTCACGAGCTGTCATGTATATACTATGCATACAAAGGATCAATATGCATGAACATTATCATTCATTGATTATAATTGCACTCGAAAATGTATACCAAATTAATTTTAACATAGACAAAAAATCCCACTTTTCACTTATTGATCCATGGTTACAATTATAGAATTATTGCAAATTTCCAGTCAGTTTTAACATTTTATAAACCCTTGCTTATATAAATCTATATTAGGAACTGAGATATTTAATAAACGTGTTTGGCCCGCAATTTTTAAAACTACATATTAGAAACTGTCATTTATTTCTTAAATACTAATATGTTATAAAAGGTTACAGACTTCTTTACAAATTCTTGATTTAATCTAGCGAATAAATCGATCACAAGCAAATAAATGGACTTTTTTTCTAGATAAATTGATTTTCATCAGACATGCATAAAACAAAATTTCTTTAGTAATTTATGGTCCTGTGTTTGCATGGATATCTTATTTAAATACACACCTTGTATACTGAATTTTGTTGGTCTGCTCTCACTTGTTTCTCTCTGCTGAGAAAACCCTGTAAAACATTTCTAGTGAAAAATACAATAAATCAGACACAAAGAAAGATAACTCAATTTTGTATTTATAATGCATGCCCTATAAACATGTCACATTGACATTGCCACTACGATGTATATGGTACTTACAAATTATTTTTGTTGAAATTAAAATTATCTTTTAACAAGTTTAAAGTAAAACGTTTTTCTCTGAAAATGTTACTACATTTTATTTTTTCTAATTATTTTTTTCAACGTGAAAAAAAGATATAAGGGGTATTACATTATTGACCACCAAAGGTGATGGCCAACAAACTTCAGCTCTTATAAAACAATATTTATACTATCTTTATATGAATAATCTGATTTGTATGTGATAATTATTACTCATCGAGATCATACGAAGGAATTTTTATATATCAAAGTTAACAGAAAGGTTAAAATTATTACAGGACATTAAATTCTATTTTTAGTACATCGGCGCCGTCTGTAGGAACTTCTGTCAAAGGGATATCCTACTGTCATAGCAGACGACGCGCTTTGGTTTTCAATTATTTTTCTGCATTATTATCAATGAAAGCAATTCAACAAATAACTGATTTATTGTTTACAAAGTAATAACATTCGCATTTCATTACTTAATCAAAAATACCTACCTACTGAATTCTCCATCCCTTCAATACCTTTGAAAAAGGAGGTATCTTCAAAGCATTGATGATTTTCTCCTCAGCAACACTGATGGGCTTTGTAGAAGGTCCTCCTCCTGTCAGTTTCCTCTCCCTCTTTTCAAAAACAAATTTCTCCTTTGCATCTCTTGTTAAGTTCCTAAATTTGGTTTTGACAGTGAGAACATTTCTGCAACTCACGCCAAAAGCATACACTTCTCCAGTTATCTTCTCCCACGTTTTGTTCTTGGCGTCTGAAGCTACGTCTTTACCAAATTTCTCCCTCAACAAAGCAAGTTCCTCGACCACTCTTCTACTAATGAGGTTAACTTCTATTTTGGAAAAGTTCTGCCCTCTTACTCTGGGTATTTTCTTAAACATTTAATTTTAATATTTTCAAATAATTCCCCGCTGAAAACTAAATTTAACCCACAATTCCTGCACTTCCTGTCGTTAGTTAACCCAGTGGTTAAATTGTTTTGAACAACATAATTTAACGCAGAGATAAGCTTACAACAATGTAAAACTTTAACGAGTTATTATGCTTAACTAGTCGTTAGCCTAACGACACTTTTGAACAACCGGGTCCTGATGGTTTGTTTGGATTGTAGGAAAAAAGCAAATATATATAAGCAGTTCTAAATTCACTTGGTCAAACACACATAACACATTTTTGTACACAACGATACTTAATTGCTGAAACTTACTAAAACCCCAAACCAAGCTGTATTCTCTAATAAAATAATAAAAATAATTCTGATTATGTCTCGAATTCTTGTTTTATAAATTGATAATTTTTTTTCTGAATCGGTCTAGATAATATACGTTTCGAAGCGTCAAGTATACTTCTTACACAATCTCAATCACAAGGATTCTTTATACTCGTAATATGATGTGCTCACTTAATACTGTAAAATGCAGCCTCAACAACACTGCATTGACTACTGATATCTAATTGATGTTGCAAATATCAGCTGACATATACTTCATCACACGGAAGTATCGAAGATATTTCTAGATATGTTCGTACCCATTTTATAAAAATACCCAATGTACTTCAACACTGTAGTTTCAGACCTCTAATGTAATACCGATGATGAAGTTTTGTAAAGAGTTGGTTTCAACTGGGAGGAGGGGGAGAAATAATAACTCTGCTTCCAGAAAAAAACTGTAAAAGTTTTCTGTAATAAAAGAAATTACGAAAATAGTCTTATGAATTTTTTGAAATGTTTCTAGTAATGATAAAATAAATCGATATTTACCTTGTAAATTTCTAAATCCATTCAAGCGGTAGAGTGACCATAACTGCAAAGTCCAGTGACAAAAAACTCTAGATCCAGTGATTATAACAAATCCTATGTCCAGTTACCGCAATAAAACAATTAACAACTATAAGTCAAGTGACAACAAGGAAGGAACAATCACATCAGTTAGGTGACATTCCTATGCCAAAACACTAAGAGTGCAGTGACCTTTATAATAACTATGTAAATCCAGTTGTCTAGTGACTAACATCGCTTCTCTGTAAAATAAATATAATATTACATTTCTTAAGCATTCAATCTTATTGCTAAAACGGTTACTTTAAAAGCTCATTTGGCAAAAAATCGAATTTACGTTATGCCTAGAAACAAATATTCTATTTGCCTTAAAAAAAACTCATTTACGTCTTTAATATATGGTTTATAAACTAAACCTTTATCAAACAGTAACGTATAAACGGCAAAGAGGACCACTTTAGAACTACCAAAGTACCAACATCTTAACGTTTAATTAAATGATTAACGACTCTATCAGACAGTATCACTGGTGGTAGCAACCAGCTATCTTCTGCATGCCAGTTACATTGAAATGAATCAATACTTTCTGATATCAATAAGAAGATGTGGTATGAATGCCAATGAGAACCAGGATTGAACCATGATTGCAATATAAAAACATAAATATGTGTTGAGCTTTGTAGAAAACCTGCTGCACCTATATCTTTTGAATCACTCTAAATACTGAACTCATTTGCCTTTTTTGATAAAGAAATAGCCGTTAACAGATGAACGCTATTTTCCAAAGACATGAATTAAAAAATCAAATCACTAGATAAGTTAATGTCAATACACTGATCCCAATCTTCTCGTTCGTTGAAAAAAAAAAAAAAAAAAACAGCTCTAGTCTTTATTTGAGTAACGTTACCGATTGCTGGAGTAAATATAACCTTGAAGCAAATCTTTGAAAGCTTTCTGACTTAAAAACTAATACTATGCATTCTTTCAAGGGTACTATTTTTGACTCTTGAATTTGCAAAACACATTTTTGTAAATTCCATATAAACCCCAACAATTTCACTAAACAAGAAGGGGGCCAAATACTTTTCAACACATTTTGCACAAATGTAGACGAAATTAAATCTGACTTAAGGATGTCTGCATGTGATTTACATACTTCGCTATAATCAGCTAACCCTAATCCGTAGTCCAAATAAAAGACAATTTCTATACCCTTTCTCAAGTAGTTCGCGAATAGTGGTCGTAAAACCGTTGTAAATGCATAACCACTTTATTTCAATCCGAAGGATAACACTGTAAATACATAGAATTTTTTAACACCATCAAACTTGGATGAAAAAAACAAAATACATGTACTTCTGGTATGGATCAAATGTATAAAAATGATGGTAACATGATTCTAAATAAAAAAAAGAAACCCAACAGAATTATTTGTATTATATTGTTTAGCAAATTTAACATCTTCAAATTTAATTTTGTTTACTAACATGACTAACACATGTTTGTTTACATGTCTTAAATCCAGTTCAAGTCTATGTTTAACATTTGCTCTGATTTCCACTGTCAAATTAAATGGTTCACAACGTGCAGTCCGCTTGGTACTTTTATAACTAACCATTTTTTAAAGCAGATCTGAAATAACTTCATGTACAAACATACCATTTTTACAAGCAGACAAACTATTTGTCAATACAGATTGAGGTTCTTGTAAAAAAAAAGGAATTTTATAAACTCCTTTGGTAACGTTCAAAACAAAAAACCGTGTTCAAATTGTTAACTCAAAATTAAAGTATTGGATCTGCCCTTTACAGCTTTATGAGAAACATCTTTCTCGTATGCAAAATAAATGTCAATATTAAATAGTTGATGTACCTTAAAAGTTTCTTTTTTTCTTCTTTTCTTTTAAGGAGCAGGTGTTCTGGATAGTATATTCTAGCTTTGCCTGCAACAGTATTTCACTCTATGCCAATAAAATCCCCACTTGGAGACGTCGTAAGGTCTCTGCTTACCTAGAGTCCGCCGGCAGACGCCCTTGCACGAAAGGGCTGAAATTAAAAACCATTACCACCAGACTTTCCAGTACAATGAGGCTGTTGAAACGATGAACCAGCCGCTTCTGTGAGTCTTTTCCTACCATGCCACTTTTTCTCCGTCTTAGCTGCCTAAATTTTCTTGACTGTCCTGCTTTATGCGGCCCGGATGCGTTTTTCATCTTCCTAATCACTCGCTATCTCATCAGATAAGTATTTACTCACCATCTTCTAGCTGCCCCCGAACTTCTTCGCGCTCCTTATTTGCTTATTCAGTTTATTCAGCAGGTCTAAATATGAAATGTTTTCTCAATATTAGCAGAGTCTATATTTTCCAACACATCCACATGAAACTGCATCTTATTACCTTTGGATTTAAAGATGATTTCCGACTTCTTCGCCTTTTTGGACAAACTTTATGTCGACTCGTCAAATTTGTTGTTAGTGTTGCATTAAGGACATTAGATCTGAATTTGAAACGTCCTCTCCAACTGTACCTCCAACCGGAGCTTCATCAATGTCTTCATTTAAATTCTTCTCGCTGTCGGACACGATGTCTACACTATACTGAAATCAATGTGGTCAACCCTATCCTCGATAAATTAAAAAGAACGTTGTTTTCATAAAGTCATGATACTGGTATGTAAGAGATGCAGACAGGTTATATCGTCTATTTATTGGTTGAGGGTTTATACAGGGTGTGATATTGAAGAAAAAACAACATATCATATACACTTTATTTACTTCAAGCAGAGATAATGTAATACATATTAGGGGTTTGATAAAGCCTTTACGACCTTGACTGATATAGATGATGCGACGTCTTAGAGTTTAGGGGTTTGATTAAGCTTTTGAAACCGTGACTGATACAGATGGTTGATACAGCACGGTTGCCTTGATTGTGTTACACATTCACTTTACATGTATTTATACTTAGTATATAATACTAGTAAAAGATTTCATGAACTGATGATTATTGTATATCATGCATATCAATCTTATCCAACAGGAGGTCCAACAAAAGTTCCCTTCTTTTACCAAGTCATATCGACAAACTAAAAATGTTTGGAATATCGAAACGGACACCTTTTATAGTAATAAAATAATATTTGATAAACTAATAGATAAACGTAATTGGATATGCGAATACAATCTAATAAAGAAGTCAATCCCAACTGATTAGACTAACGAACTAAGAAGCGGCGCATTAGTAATCGAGCAAATTTGAAGCACATAAAAATCCAGAATAACAAAATATATGATATGAAAGAAAATTTATTACCCCAGAAAAAAAATTCAGTTAAAATCATTACAATAAATACTATAGTGCAAAATGTGAAATTAAATGGAATAGAACATTTTATACGAACCTAGACTGGCAATCAGTTTGGAAAAAGTTTCACAAGCTGTCTGTATCAAACAATATTTTCCAATTCCAATGGAAATCACTACATAATATACATAACACTGAATTTAAATTGTATCAAATGCGAAAGTCCGATGGCCTATGTAACTTATGTGGCAATTTTGTTGAAACCCAAGAGCATCTATTCTATTATTGCTATAAAATTCAAAACAGTATTGAAGAAATAAAAAGATTGCTATCTCTGTGCATAGATATAACGCTTAACTTCGATGTCCAAAACATGATTATTATATACAATCAAGATCTTGATAAAACACAAATCAATATTGGAAATTTTGTAGTGTTTTGGGAAAATTTAGTTTTTGGAAAGGTCGGAACGACATTAAATTCAACAAAACAGCATTTAATGAAACATCCATCCTCCGTATTTTAAAGAAAGAGATGAAGGTGTTTTTATCAAAATGATCACTAAATCAAAAACAAAAACTTATTCGGAATAGACAAACTTGACTGTTTATTTCAAATATAGTAATTACTATTAATGGTCGAATTTGCTATTCTTTACTCATTTTGTAGATATATATATATGTACATGTTTATGAAAAAACGTGTGCCTCGATATTATAGTTATAGTTCACGTCTGGTAAACCATCAAATCTCAACCAAATGGTTAAGCGAGAAAAAAGTTTACTGGCACTTCCTATTGAGCTTTTCTGGTACAAAATATCAAAAATATAAATAGGGTAGGTCGATTTTTCATCAATTTATTGTCAATCTGTAAATATTTTGTTAAATATGAGAATGTCATGCCATAGATAAGTAAATGAGAGCTTTTCTCGTTTATTGCTCGGACCAATGTAATTTAAAATGACATCGGAATGACTTTTCTCCCGCTTGTAACTGCGGCCAGCCCGGTGAGTTTCTGACAAAATGACAATGAGTTCATCAATACGTAACGTATATATCAGTATATCAGTGTTCTTCTTCGTCAGTATAAACGTATAATAACAGGTTTTTTTCTATTCCTTTACGAATATAATATGTTATTAAGTATGTCAGGTTGAGATTATCTGATATCGGTTGTGATATTCTGGAACAATGCTGAGATTTTCTGTCAAATAAAACTTCCAACTAGCTAATTGTCAATCGGATACGACCTTCAAAATTCCTTTGTGAAGTGGTTGTTATTATAGCTTGTTTCTTGTTTTGACATTAGTTTTGTATGATCGAGTCCTTTTGGTCTATTAATACAGATACTAAGGAGTAGTGGTTTTTAAAGCATAGAAAGCGAGATGTAAAGTCTAGCGCTGAAGAACTGAAAAATGTTAACTCCTGTTATTCACCATAAAACAAAATGATTAACACATTAAAGATTTGTATTCGCATAGTATTGAAATCCAATAAGCATTTAAATGAAATAATAGTTTCTTTAAAAATCAAATTAGCTAGTAGTCTTTGATATCTAAAAAAAATGAAGGAATAGACAACCTGGGACCGAGAGACTTTATTATTCATGTTAGTCCCAGGTGCTTCAAATTGTTATTAAATTATATATAAATATACTAAATAAATAAATGATTTGGAAAATACGTTAAAGGTATAAAAAGTCATGAGATTTCCGAATGCAATTAGTTCTATCAGGGCACTCTGGTTCAAAACCTTGGTTCCATCCGGGTCTTTTGGTTCTGAACCTTGGTTCTATCCGGGTTCTTTGGTTCGAAACCATGGTTACTGGTTCAACATCTGGGTTGTTTGGTTATAGAAACCCAACTTCTTGGTTCTATCCGGGTTCTTTTCTAATATTCCCGTTGAACTTTGAGAAGATATCCGCAAGTATCCGAATAAAGAGATAAAGTAGGTCAAAGACGCTTACCTTGTTTTATATCATTTATACATTCCAGCATCGCCGGAAAATGAAGCTGTAAGGTAAATACCTTCTCATTTTAATTTTTTAACATGGGAAACTGGACAAAAATATAACATCGTATATATCTATATCAACCCAAATATACAGTATATCTAACATCCGTTTTTAGAATCACAGTCGTTCCGTTTTCATTTATTTTTCACTTAGTACTCATCCCTCATTTCCATCAATATTTTCCACAAGTGTTAAAAAACACTGATTAGGACATATCGTTCATTTGGCCAACGATATGTGCACATAACACTTCGATCCTTTTGCAGTAGCGGTGAGCATCTGAGACATCCAGTACCCTTTTCATATATCTTGAAAATATGTATCCATTCATGCTATTTGTACTACTGCCATGCCCACGGCCAATATAAAAATCGGGTCAGCTAAATCAACTTGTTCACCACTAGCCATATGACCTATACCAGTAAATTTCATCACTGGTAAGACTAAGAGGCCTTACAATTTTAATACAAGGAATGTAAAGTATAAGAAATTTGATTTCAGATTGATTTTCGGTCTAGAAAGTCAAGAGGCTTTTCGAAGACTGAAATTGTCCTGAAAAAATGCCTCATAAGCCATATAAACCAAAAGAAATTCCATGAGTTGCTGATTTTCGGGTTTGTAAGGGAGAATTTTCCTCGTACCAGGAGACAATAGACCATATCTCTAATTGGATATCAGAACACTTGACCTGATAATCTGCTATACTTGAGCTATTGACGTCATACAACAATCAATTTTCCTTTGTGGCGTCAGACATTTTCTATTGTGACGTCAACATTTTACAGGAACCTTTGTGATGTCCAGAAATGACAGACAAATAGCGATAAGGTCTATCCAGTTTACCAGAAAGTTGAATGTGTTGTTCGCATCTTAATTGCACGGGTCTGAAGGGAACAAGTATTTGAAATTCTTTGTGGGGGAATTTATCGGACATAACATTCATTTTCACCTGTTACTATAAAGGCGGCTTACCTTAAAGTCTGATAATACTGTGCTCATATAGCAAGTTGGTTGATTTAATTGTCCATGTCATTAAAACTGAGGGTCGAATCATATCACAAGGATCATACGTGTTGTGATTCCACAGCTTATACAAAGAAAAGGACCCAAATCAGTTAAGGAACCAGAGCTACAGTATATATAATAATAAAAAGATGTGGTATGATTGCCAATCATGGCAATGAGACAACTCTCCACCAGCCTGAGACCAGCTGACATAGAAGTTAACAACTATAGGTCACCGTACGGTTCAACATTGAGCAAAACCCTTACCGCATAGTCATGTATGAATATTAAAGGGTGAATGTCAAATACTATATAAATAATGTTTAAGAAAGGAGCACATATAGATTTATCGACTTAAAATAAAATTTACTCTAATATATATACTTGAAGAAATTAATTTGTTACATGTTTTATGGGTGAAGCTAGTCCTATTATTACTGTCCTATATATATATATATGTATATGCCTTTGCGTCATCTTTTCATTATTTAGTGTTTTTAAAGAGGCATTAGCTGTCAAATTCATGTTCACCGATTTGACTCAAATTCTCATATTTGATTTTTAACATACTAAAACATGTATCCAAATTTAAAAAAAGTCTTAAATATACAATTTGCAATGTATGAAATCCATAATATGTATCAGAATTTCAATTTCGTGTGTATTTTAGTCTACACGCCTCTAATTAACCATGAGGTGACCTCCAAGACTGCCGACGGTCATGTAACCTGATACAAACATAAATATAGATATAAATAGATAGCAAACACATGCAATTGGATTTTTCTAGGTATGTTTGATTTCATATTGTAGGTTAAAAAATATGTTAATCATCGTTTTTTCCTGTATAAGAATGAATTTTTATGGATCGAATCAGTCAACCAAATGATTTACTTTTGTTTCACTTTTAATGTTGACATTCTTTTCCTTTTGATAGCTGAACATGCCTGGTTTATGCCTAATCAATCTCTAGCTAAGGGGTTTTATTGAAGGTCACATAAAAACGGATTTAATGAGGTTGAATTATTCACTTGCAAGTGAATAATTAATCAGCAATGTTTTTTAGCTTATTTTGACAAAATTGAACCTAAAATGAAGCTGTAAGGTAAATACCTTCTCATTTTAATTATTTAACATGGGAAACTGGACAAAAATATAACATCGTATATATCTATATCAACCCAAATATACAGTATATCTAACATCCGTTTTTAGAATCAGAGTCGTTCCGTTTTCATTTTTTTTTTCACTAATCATCCCTCATTTCCGTCCATATTTTCCAGAAGTTTTAAAAACATTGATTAGGACATGTCGTTCATTTGGCCAACGATATGTGCATATAGCACTTCGATCCTTTTGTAGTAGCGGTGAGCATCTGAGACATCCAGTACCCTTTTCATATATTTTGAAAATATGTATCCTATCGTGCTATGCGTGATTAAGCTGTTCCGCAGAGAAATAAATAGATTTGACAAAAATCTGATGCACGTGACAACCCACCATGACTATGTCTCTAATTACGATTATCCACAAGCCCTACAGCCATGGCCAATATAATAAATTGCTTCGCCGAGCGCAGCTGGATACGACCGCAGAGGTCCAACCCTGAACAGTTGGGGCAAAAATGGACACAATATTCGCGCTTGATACAGGTCTGAATTTGGATTGTAATTAAATATTTGACACATAATAGGTTTCTGACACAGAATAACTGTAGTCAAAGAACTTAGAATTGGTTATATGATTTGAATTTATATTCAATTTTTTGCTTTTGTGCAATACACTATGCTGTTGCGAATTGACACCCCAAAAAAATCTTTTACCCCTTTTTTTGCAAAATAAAAATAATATATGAAGAAATTTTCTTTTAATTTCTGAAATCTGAAATGAGAAAAAATGTCCCCCACAATGTCTTTTTACCCTTCAATTCCCCCCCCCCCCTTTTCCAAAAAAAAAAATTCTTTCCCTCAAGATATGGTCATTATCTCAATTCAAATTTCCAATGGAGTTTGCAACCATAATTACCCATTTAAATACATCATAAAAGTCTTATAATAGAAAATGACATACATATTCATGTCTAAAATTAATATTCCTTAATCAGCATTTTTAATAGTAACTTCTAAAAATAAATTGACAGCTAATCATCTCAAGACAATACAACATTTCTTTATACATAATTTAAAAGCAGTGTAAGGGAGGTATTCCAAACACAAAACATTGTACTTAAAATTAATTGTCCATTAACAAGGAAACCCTTATTTTTCCCCCTTTTTTGAAATTCCTAAACGGTTTAAGCCATTAACCCCCCGCAAAGCCAATACTAACTATCCCTTTCTGGTATGGAAACTTGTGGTATAATTTCAGAGAGATCCATACACCGTTCCACAAGTTATTGTCTGGAAACTAGAAAAATGCTTATTTGGGCCCCTTTTTGGCCCCTAATTCCTAAACTGTTAGGTGACGACGACGACGACGACGACGACGACGACGTGATACCAATATACGACCTCAAAATTTTTCATGAGAGCGACATTGTTCATTTTCTAAAATAAAACAGGATATACTGCAGATATAAGACAAAATGTATACCGTACTGAACAAATCAAGCATAAGAAAATAAATCATGTAGACAAATGAAATATACTTGCAAATTATCGACATCTCACAGAATATGGCACTGTGTTAGGCCTAAAGTAAATACTTATCAAAGGTACCAGGATTATAATATTTTCTACGCCAGACGAGCGTTCCGTCTATACAAGACTCATCAGTGACGCTTAAATAAAGAATATTCATTAGCATACCAAGTGCTAACTCTTCGTCTTTCGCAAAGGTTTAGGGTGATATAGGCATAATTGCAAATTTAACTTAGGAAAATATCTCATGAATTAGTCAAAAATGTGATATGCTATGTGCTTTATGTGATAGATTAAATAATTTTGAACTTTGTTAACTTTGTGATTCAACCCCAAGCGGAGAGTGCATATATATACCAAATAGATAATAATCGAGTTGTTCAATGTGCATGTATATCTGAATACTACAACGCAAAAATAAGCATGCTATAGATGTCTTTCTATGGCATTATGGTAACTTCCTGGCATAGGAGATCATAATATGGATTTTTTTTTAATTTGGAAAGACGTTATTCTACAATAAGCTATACCGCTGTTACAAAAAATAAAGGAACAGTTTTAAGGAATGTTATGGCGTGTGTTTTTACGGTATGAGCACGGAAGCCTTGTCTGTCACAAGTTTACTTTTTAACCTGCATGCAGCCTTGATACAAATGTTGTAGTTTCAGATATCAGCTGGGTATTGTACATTTTTCTAAAAAAAAATGTGCTTCCTTCTCATTTTAATATAATGCATAGCCTGTCACGAGAGCACCTGAAAAAAGTTTTACCCGAGTAAGTATGGCATCAAGTTGTACTTTCAGGCATCTGCCATCCATATTTTGAAGATCGAGGCGTAGGTTTTTTTAAAGAATTGTTTGATTCTGAATGCCTTGTGAAAAAAATTGTCTAGAATGGAAGTGAATAAATTTAAAGATTATTTTTACTGAAAATTAGGAGAAAATATAAATATTGACATTAAGTTTCTAATTAATTGTTCGGATTTTAATGAAAACAAAAAAACAGTTGGTGTTTTATTTCTTGAAAATTTGAGAAAAATGTATCCTTAAAGGACGCATGCCCCCCACCCCCCAACCCCCCAAAAAAATGAATTAGATAGCCATTGTGCATTATATAAAAAAAAAAACGTTTATTATATACTGAGTAGTAAATACAGACACATTGTATATGTAATACAGTCAACTGCAACTATTCTATATCCGCCACGATATCGCGGCTGTATGTGTATGTGAATGTGTCAAAGAGACAACAACCCAACCAAAATATACAAGTCAACCCGAGGCCACCAATGGGTCTTTAACACAGCGAGAAATCCCACACCCAGAGGCAGCCCTGAGCAGGCCCCGAAACACAATGTACACTAGATCAAGAAAATGGACGCCATTCTATGCTCCGAAACATATAGATGAACCAAAATTAAAAAATATACCAGACCAACAAAGACTAGAGGTTCCTGACTTAGGACAGACGCGAAAATCCGGGGAAGGGGGTAAAAGGTTTTATGAGCGCTCAATCTTCCCCCTTCACCTCTAGCCAATGTAGACATATATAACTTAAACGTCCAAAATTTTGAGTGTCACTGACAAAGAATAAATTTTGGGGTCCCTAACAAATATTGCCTCTGCAGCTGCCCCGAAGAGCCCACTCTTAACGAAATCTGCAGAAGGGGTCTTTTACATATATGTACTATAGTTTAGTTGCTTTCTTCCTTTACGTTTTATATGACGGTGCTAGCTATGAAATTTAATAATGATTAAACAAGCCATCCGCTGTATTTCAAAAGGCTATCTGTTTCTTCAGAATATAACCATACTTTGCGTAGTGATTATGTAAGCAATCCATTCACTTTTTTACACGAAACTCAGATGAAGTCTAAACAACAAAAAGAATCAACAATGCTGTATACAATTCTTTAAGCAATCATCATTCACAAATGTTAAAAGAGGTACACAAAAAAATTAAAATAGTTTTCACCATTTTCACGCAAATCTAATTTTGTAACTCGCAAGTCGACTTTTGTAACTCGCAACTCGACTTTTGTAACTCGCAACTCGACTTTCGTAACTTGCAACTCGACTTTCGTAACTCGCAACTCGACATTCGTAACTCGCAACTCAACTTTCGTAACTCGCAACTCGACCTTCGTAACTCGCAACTCGACCTTTCGTAACTCGCAACTCGACTTTTGTAACTCGCAACTTGACTTTTGTAACTCGCAACTCGACTTTCGTAACTCGCAACTCGACTTTCGTAACTCGCAACTCGACTTTCGTAACTCGCAACTCGACATTCGTAACTCGCAACTCAACTTTCGTAACTCGCAACTCGACCTTCGTAACTCGCAACTCAACCTTCGTTAACTCGCAACTCGACTTTTGTAATTCGCAACTCGACTTTCAAAACTCGCAACTCGACATTCGTAACTCGCAACTCAACTTTCGTAACTCGCAACTCGACCTTCGTAACTCGCAACTCGACCTTCGTTTACTCGCAACTCGACTTTTGTAACTCGCAACTCGACTTTCGTAACTCACAACTCGACTTTTGTAACTCGCAACTCGACTTTCGTAACTCGCAACTCGACATTCGTGATTATGTAAGCAATCCATTCACTTTCACGAAACTCAGATGAAGTCTAAACAACAAAAGAATCAACAATGCTGTATACAATTCTTTAAGCAATCATCATTCACAAATGTTAAAGAGGTACACAAAAATTAAAATAGTTTCACCATTTCACGCAAATCTAATTTTGTAACTCGCAAGTCGACTTTTGTAACTCGCAACTCGACTTTTGTAACTCGCAACTCGACTTTCGTAACTTGCAACTCGACTTTTGTAACTCGCAACTCGACTTTTGTAACTCGCAACTCGACTTTCGTAACTTGCAACTCGACTTTCGTAACTCGCAACTCGACATTCGTAACTCGCAACTCAACTTTCGTAACTCGCAACTCGACCTTCGTAACTCGCAACTCGACCTTTCGTAACTCGCAACTCGACTTTTGTAACTCGCAACTCGACATTCGTAACTCGCAACTCAACTTTCGTAACTCGCAACTCGACCTTCGTAACTCGCAACTCGACCTTCGTTTACTCGCAACTCGACTTTTGTAACTCGCAACTCGACTTTCGTAACTCACAACTCGACTTTTGTAACTCGCAACTCGTCTTTTGTAACTCGCAACTCGATACTCGACGACAAGTGAATCTCACTGGTAAGAGGCCTTACAATTTTAATACAAGCAATGTAAAGTATAAGAAATTTGATTTTCGGTCAAGAAGCTTTTCGAAGACTGAAAATGCCTTGACAAAATGCCTCACAAGCCATATAAACCAAAGACATTCCATGAATTACTGATTTTGGGGTTTATCAGGGAGAATTTTCCTTGTACCAGGAGACAATAGACCATATCGCTATTTGGATATCAGAACACTTGACCTGATAACCTGCGACACTTTTCCGTCAGACATTTTCTATTGTGACATCAAAATTTTACGGAAAACCTTTGTGATGTCCAGAAATGACGGACAAATAGCGATAAGGTCATACATGTTATGATTCAACAGCTAATACAAATGTTGAAAAGGACCCAAATCTGTTAAGGAACCAGAGGAACAGTATATATAATAAGAAGATATGGTATGATTGCCAATGAGACAACTCTCAACCAGCTTGAGACCAAATGATATAGAAGTAAACAACTATAGGTCACCGTACGGTCTTCAACAATGAGCAAAACCCTTACCGCATAGTCATGTATGAATATTAAAAGGTGAATGTCAAATACTATAAAAATAATGTTTGAGAAAGGAGCACATACAGATTTATCGACTGAAAATAAAATTTACTCTTATACATATATACTTGAAAAAATTAATTTGCTACATGTTTTCATGGGTCAAGCTAGTCCTATATACATGTATATATATGCCTTTGCATCATCTTTTCATTATTTAGTGTTTTAAAGGGGCAGTAGCTGTCAAATTCATGTTCACCAACTTGAGTCAAATTCTCACATTTGATTTATAACATACTAAAATGTATATCCCAATTTAAAAAAGTCTTAGTTTTAATAAACAATTTGCGATGTATGAACTCGTGTGTATTTTAGTCTATACGCCTCTAATTAACCATTGAGGTGGCCTCCAAGACTTCCGACAGTCATATAAATCGATATAAACATAAATATAGATATAAATAGATAGCAAACACGTGCAAGTGGATTTTTCTAGGTCTGTTTGATTTCATATTGTAGGTTAAAAAAATATGTTAATCATCGTTTTTTCCTGTATAAGAATGAGTTTGTGTGGATCGAATCAGTCAACCAAATGATTTACTTTTGTTTCACTTTTAATGTTGACATTCTTTTCCTTTTAATAGCTGAAAATGCCTAGGTCCGTGTAACACTTATCAATTCAAAATTTTATGAAAAAAATTTCAAATTTTACATTTTTGGATTTTTTGATCAAAATTTCAAAATATCAAACTTCTATTTTTTTTTTTAAATTTGGAAAATTTCACCAAATATTCAAAATTTTAAAATTATAAACTTCGTTTTAAAATTTAAAAGTTTAGATATTTAAGCAAAATTTTAAAAATACTAAACTGAACGTACAGTTTTGATATCATTTCGCTTTTTGAAAGTTTGAATTTTTTATTTTGATTAAAAATGTTAAATTAGAACGGGCGAAAATAGACCATCTGTATCATTAGCGCGTTTGAAACTTTTTCACGGGACTTTATTTGTTACGCGCGCTGAAGAATTTGCAGGTGACGGCATGGCGGAATCAATCAACAAGAGCTTTATTTTGCATAAAGACACAAAGCGTCTGAATATTGCAGACAATGACCTGACAACCCAGAGAATATCAGCCATTTTCCAGGTGATTATTTTTCTTGTGCAATTTTAAAATTACTATCAAGAAGGTTTATATATAAAATGACTTCCTATGGCTTTACAGAAAATGAGACGATTTAGAATAAGAAATAACAAAATTTCAAACTTATCCCAACTTTACTTCCTTCAAATGATAATTTATCAATACAAAGTCCTCCACATTGGGGTAGTCAATGAAGTAAATGCATAATTTATGACAATGGCAGTGGAAAAATAGAAAGTGGGAAAGGGCAAAATCAATGTTTTCCCATGTTCCAATGCTTATGATATATATATTTGAGTTTTGGAGAGGGTTATGCTAAGGGAACATGGGAATAGCGGGAAGGAGGGTAGGGGAATGTGAATAAGGTTTCACCTCCAAAGTGCATCCCCCATAGATGGATTTATAGCCTTTGCACATGCAAACAAAAGTTTCCGTTACACACCTTCGCCTAGAAATCGTCAAAGTACATGCACATGTTACAAAATCTGAATAAAATATATATAATACAGTATATTCTACTTTCCATAGGTAGCGAAAGCGGTTTTATTGGATAAGGATTTCTATATAATTATAAGAAATCCTTATCCAGTATTTCCGCTTTCGCTACCTATGGAAAATAGAATATACCGTACTGTGTTTCGTTCATGTTGGCGGACAATTTGTTTACAAAAACCATTCATCAAAACTTGCATTTATTCTTCCAAATAACATTGTTATTATTGTATAATTTTGATGAAACTGCGCTTCAAAAAAAAAAAATGAAATCTACAGGGGTGAGTGTTTGCGTCTTTGGCATGGGCCTTGAAATGTTATTTGAGTGTAAAAAAGTTCTGTACTTTGGTTGATCGAAAAGTACTTGTTGCAGATCTTAATGATGGGAAGCTTAATGTGTACAGTAAGTATCAAAATGTATACTTTTAAAGGAATTTTATGCGACTGTCCTACAAGTGAGAGGTTTAGCTACCTATAAAACCAGGTTCAATCCACCATTTAAAAAAAATGCCTGTACCAAGTCAGGAATACAGTTGTTATCCAGGATTCATTAAATTTATACAAAAGGTTATGTGTCCCTTAATAAATCTTTCTTTCATTAATACGAGTGTTTGCCTTTTGAACGTTTGTTTTCTAGTAGTTTATTGCTTATGAAGGTAATTATCCACAAGAAGTATTTTTGTTGGAAGCACTTTTTTTTATTCGACAATTTTTTTTTTAAATTTTCTTGAAAACTTTCAATATAAGACTGACTTCCCCTTTCCGTTTTAGGATCATTAAACATTATAGATGAAGAATTTTAATATGAATTCTTTTTCGAATACTATGTTTGCTTTGTCTACATTTTTTTTAATTTAAGAATGTCTACTTTGCCATTTCTTTTGTTTTCCAGCTTCAGTGCATATACACATTTTGGAAAACATGGGAGTGAAAGATATTACACAATCACTGCAAGAAATCCTCAATACAGAGGAAACTTTCACAATATGTGATTCCAAAGGGATAGAGATTACAGACAGCCAGGAAACAAGAGGTACTTTCAAAGTTATTTAAAATCTTGTGACATTACCATTAGACTTATGTTTGAACCGTCTAACGTTAAATTCACATCCAATTTCCGTTTTTTTATTTCTCCTTTTCCAAATCATTCCTTATCTCGCTTGATCGTGACCTGATAATGCATAAATTATTTGCGATTAGACGTTAAACATCAAAACAATCAATCAATATTTACGGCCAATTAATAATTAAAAACCGGTTTATTCAAAAACATGTACTCCGCGATATAGCCTTTTGTGCTGATGCAGCGTAAAGCAATCGTCATTGAATCAACATGTGCGGAATTCGTGTGCCATTTCTAAGATGGAAGTTTCAGTTCATATCTGTTGATGTGGCCAAAACACTACATGACATTTACCGGATCAACTAGGCATTGACCGCATGTTAGGCGAATGATTAAAGAAAAGAATGTTTGCCCGTTACTCGTGCGTGAATATTATGCTGTCCATGTACTTGTCTGTTACTCACGCGGAGAAGTCCATTTATTTACATATAACTGTTCTGTATTTGTCCAGTACTCGTTCCGTCATTATGCGTTTTATTTGCTTTAAACCAATCGAGAGTTTCTTATATACATATATTGTCTAAGTCACATTTTGTGTACCCAAGGACGCCCGTTTGATCCGTCGACAATGTATGGTACCAGCTATCCCGCAAAACTCAGTATTAGACAAGGAGAGACCAAAGTGACAAAAAATCCAAACAATTTAGTGACTATAAAACAACAAACATTGTAGATAAATTTCCACAAAACAACTGGTGTTTCAAAATTCCACCTAGCAAATCCAATCAATATAAACAGTCATTCTTTGTAAGAACAATTTCCGATTGGAATAAACTACCAGACGTTCTCTCGTGTGCCAAGACAATAGAGAGTTTTAAAACTTCGGTTGCTCTCACAACGTTCGACTAATTCTCCAGCGCCTCTCTTCCGTTGCCATTGATGCCATATCCTGGCCCTGTAACGTACTTATTCAGATTCAGTGGCAGTAACTTTAGTTTGCCCATTTTAATTTGATGATTTTGCACTAGAATAGAGTCGAGTGTAATAAAGTAAACTTCACAGATTAACCCATTCTAGCAAGGTCGGGCCCCAGTAAATATAAAAATGGCGCACTAAATGCCCGCAAGATATAAAGCATCTGGTATATGTTATTGCGTTATCTAATCTGACATGATTGTTCAATAAAAAGCATACATTTTCAGTAAATGCAAGCTCTTTAGAAAGTTTTCATATGTTATAATTTTAGCGCTGGAAAACCCCAAATAGAAAGATTCATGCTGTAAAGACGTCAGAGCTACCAAGACTTGTTCATAAGACAAAGAGGAAAAGGTAAGAGGCTTAAAACTAGAGAAAAAAAGCTGTAGTAAACATAGCTCATAAAGAAATGCTTCATTTCATAAAATAGATGGGATGTTATGAGGCCATTTTTTGCTACGGAAAACACCATTTAAAAAATCAATCTTCTTAACACACAAAATAGGACACCTTAACGCATTTTAGAAGAAATTTTCAATGGAAATCCGTTTTACGGTTACATCATACATACTATATGAATTTGGGGTTTACCTACAGATTTGTATACCCCTGCTTTAAAAAGTGGGGGTATACTGTTTTACCTCTGTCTGTTTGTCCGTCCGTCCATCTGTCACTCCGTCCGTCCGTCCCATGAATATTTTTCGTCGCATCTTTCTCAGGAACTACATTTACAAGGATTTCTGAAATTTGGTTGCAGGGTTTATATAAGTCAGCTATACTGTGTGATGCGTTTTCCGATCCATCACTCAACAACAACATGTTTACCGAAATATTTGGGCGGGGGTATCATCAGTGAGCAGTAGCTCGCAGTTTCACTTGTTTTAAGAATGTGAGCTCAGTGTTCAATGCGTGGACTATGCTACACAAAACTATTTTTCTGTAACGGGAGCTGGTTCATATTCATCCATAAACAAGTCTAACGTATGATTCTTGCAAGTTGCAGTAATAAAATACAATGTAGGTATTGGTAACACTTTACAGAAGAGACACCGGATATTTGTACTAACCAGAGCATCTTCTAGTACTGGAAAAAGCGTCAATGATTACTTCAGTTCAAAGAAATCAGCCGATTTATTGCTTCTAAAGATTGGATTTGTATACGCCCGTTGACTGGGCGTATTATTGTTTATCGTTGTCCGTCCGTCCGTCGTCAACACTATGGACAATTACTCACAAACTATTTCACCAATTTTCATGAAACTTTAGTGATATAATAATATCTATAGATATCCCTTTCGATTTTCATGAATTTAGATTTACGTTCCTGAGTTTTGAGACTTTATTTATAAAAGGGTACTTTCCAGCTTTCGGACAATAACTCAAAAACGGTCTGAAACGTTTTCATAAAATTTAGTGACTTCTTTATATCGCTTGAAATAAGGTCTTTCTTTTAATTCCTGATATGACATTGCTGAGTTATTGAACTGTATTCGTTGAAAAATCATCAAAAACTGTACCATATTTCACACCTTAGTTGTTATAGAATTTTATTCATTTCAAAATTCGAGGTCTCTACCATTGTAATATTTGAGGAAAGACTTCATAATGCCAAAATAATGCATTTTGGGTAAATGTGTGGCATGTTTTTTTTTTTTTTTTTTTTGAAAAAGGGGGCTATTTAAGCAATACTCACAGTATTTCTAGTTGTTTATATAATTTCGCTTAACGCATAAAGACAACTAAAAGGACACATGGCGCAGTTCTTTATTTGTTACTGTTATTAAATTATGACCTATTATAAACAATGCACAACACCATGATTTTCGTGTATGGTCTGCATGTAATGTAAGTTTCGATAATGTACGGCAACTTACGTGTATATATGTGTATGTATTAATATGTAAAAAGCCTACCATCCGTAGTACACTTTTTCGAAACCTTTGTTTTCATGGTTTAGATTACTTGAAGATCATATATGAAAATCATAGTGTTGTGTATTTATAAAAAGGTCGTAATTAAATAAACAGGAAGAAAAATCTAATCTTTAGAAGCAATAAACTGACTACGGCTAGTTCCAATACCCGGTGTCACTTCTATACGGTGGGTTTTTTTTCTGATAGGACGCTTATTCTCACGCGATTATGTGTTTTGAACATTGTTTTATTTTAGGTCAAACGTTCGAGATGAGAATTTAGAAACCGAAAATCGTCTTTCTCTATTGTAACTGTATACGTATACCTAACAACAAAATTATTTTGTTTACCTGTGTTTAAAGTTATTGCAAATGGCTGATATTTTTGTTCGAGCATATTGTTTTCTTAAATTGTTTAACATTTCATACCGATATAACATGTTACTTTTATTATTCTTCCCTTAGTTTATTTATTTTGAATTTACATTGTATCATAGGTCAAATTTATTTGTTCAGTGTATGTTCAATGGTGTTACTATGTCCTTTGATTGAGTTAAGCTATTTCAGTTGATATTTTATAGTGTGTCTTTCTATGTTGTGATGTTACACTATTGTTTCAGAAAAAGGTGAAGGTTTGGTACCATTAAAACGTTTAAACCCGCTGCATTTGTTTGCACCTATCCTCAGTCAGAAATCTGATGTTCAGTAGTTGTCGTTTGTTGATGTGGTTCATAAGTGTTTCTCGTTTCTCGTTTTTATATAGATTAGACTGTTGGTTTTCCCGTTTGAATAGTTTTACACTAGTAACTTTTGGGGCCCTTTATAGCTTACAGTTACTTTGACCTATAATGGTTTACATTTATAAATTTTGACTTGGATGGAGAGTTGTCTCATTGGCACTCATACCACATCTTCTTATATCTATTAAGATAGAAGATCTTTTGGAAACTTTAGAATTAAACACAAAGATAGAGGTTCAAAGTATGAGAGATAACCTGAAAGACACTATTGGTGATCAGACAGAAGAAATTATGGACCCAAGCACTCAAATGAAGACATCCCTTGCAAATGCCAGTAGAAAACTTGAAAACCTGGATGAAAGGGTCAGCGGTGTGAAGAACGAAACTTACGTGACATCAGCTTTGAGGGAAATATTAAGATGTAAGGTGTGCACTGAAGTACCAGAAAATACGATCATTGTTCTCGCCTGTTGTTGGCAGGTGCTGGGATGCGGGGCATGCGTTCAGAAATGCATTGCCGGAAACGATTTTTGCACTTTGTGTAAAAACGAAAGTGTTGTTGATAAAATAGTAGAATTTAAAGGTTTACAGATGGTTCTCGATAAGTTCCAATCTGTTTAAATCGTCTTATTTTACTGTGACTTTTAAGGGACTAATTCGCGTGACATGCAGCGGTTGTTTTGATATTTCTGGTCTATTTTTGATCATGCTATTAAATTCTTTATATGTTAAAATGTAGTTAAGCTGAAAGGATTTCAGATGATTATTGATATTACAATACTTTTTGGGAAACATATACAAGTTTTGTATGACTGCTAGAATTCCACAGAGTTGAACTTGTAGCTAGGTTTGAACAGTTAGTTAATACTAAAGTGGTTGAGCTGAACGATATTAAATGGTTATTGATAAGTTCAGGTCTGAAAATGTTCAATTGTAGTGTTAGATTTTCAAATACTTCAATTAGAGTTGAAATTTTAAGTCTGACTCTCCCGAACGAAGAATGGGACTTCTTAATATGATGAAGGATGGGTGAACGAACGAACGATAACAATTGCTTTTCAGTCTGTTACTTGACACACATGTACACATGTTGCATATTCATAAAAGAAATACATCTATTGTGGCCAAGAGAAACAAAACTTAAAGTTGCAGGCAATTATGTCGTAACAGTGGTCCAAAATAGACTAAACATTTGCATTCGTTTTGGAGACTTTTGATGTTCCGATGAGTTTTGCTTTTTTTCTAATCCTTTCTTACGAAGCCATGTGAGCTTTTGTCAACATCAGATGTCCGTCGTCCATGTACCTTTCTTATTTTCATCTGTTTCAGAATTATTAATGAATTTAAACTAACTTTGTAAATACGTAGTCCTATTGACGTTTGTGATTAGTCCTGAATTGACAATAAAACTTTGCCCACCATACTACAGATAGGTAATCATCCACTGTAAAGTCCACCCTCTCCCAAAACACATTTGTCGAAAAAAAAAAAAAAATTTAAATATTCCCTACCTGAAATGTATTAACAAAAGAATAAAATATGAGTAACAGTGACTTACTTTTAACTGAATGTTGTTGATTATGTTATCTTAGCATACTAGATACACTGAAGTCAAAATCACTATACTATCTATATTAACTGAGAGAAGGCGCAGTTGTGTCTGAATATCAACCAAATTATTCAAGCAAAATATAGGTCAAAGTGATCTTCAACGAATATACTCAAAATTAGGCACCACTTCTTTTCACCAACATTAATTTCGAAAATTATTTTTATACCCCCGCTTTAAAAAAAAGTGGGGGTATACTGTTTTACCTCTGTCTGTCCGTCCATCCGTCCATCCGTCCGTCCGTCCCATGAATATTTTTCGTCGCATCTTTCTAAGGAACTACATTACAAGGATTTCTGAAATTTGGTTTCAGGGTTTATACAAGTTAACTATACCGTGTGATGCGTTTTCAGATTCATCACTCAGCAACTTCCTGTTTACCGAACACTGACATCATTTTACACATGACATCCAAGTTGAAAATTTTCACCTCTGTCCATCCGTCCGTCCATCAGTCCGTCAGTCCGTCCGTCCCATGAATATTTTTCGTCGCATCTTTCTCAGGAACTACATCATAAGGATTTCTGAAATTTGGTTTTAGGATTTATATAAGTCAGCTATACCTTGTGATGCGTTTTCAGATTCATCACTCAACAACTTCCTGTTTACCGTCAAGTATTTGGGCGAGGGTATCATCAGTGAGCAGTAGCTCGCAGTTTCACTCGTTTTTTTTTTTGCTAAAATTTTATGAATCTGTAGTACATTTTGAACATAATGTAAAACTAGTTGTGTCCAAATTCTGTAAGTTTTTCATTTTGATCCATGTGTAACTTATGTCCGGCGTACTCTGCATAATATGCAGATGGGTTAGTATTTCTTTCAAAACTTGACTTAACAAAACATCTCTTCTTTCTTTAAGAGCTTGGTCCCACTCTAAAGGGTCAATCCCGCATGGTCCCGGCATAGTAAGGCTACCTCCATCTTGTATATACTGTTCAGCAACTACTTCGGAAGGTGGAAATAAGATAGATGGGAATCTTTGTGTGTGTAAATTTGATGCAAACAATCTGTCTGGTATGCCTTTACCTGGTATTGAATATGCATTCCACGAAGGAATCAAGTGTTGAAAGCCTATATTACAACACGCCATTGTTAGTGTTGAAACACAAAACTTAGTAACTGGATCATTCATATCAATCTCAAAATCGTCTGACATTTTCCTCAAAACACACTTTAAAGGATAATTGATTCTTGAATTTACTTCAACCCATTTTCTTTCAGCGGCATGATTTTGTCGAGACATCGTTTGAATATATTCTGGTCTGTTAGTATTTGTCCTGTATTGCTTAACATTTTCCTGGTGGTACAAACAAAGATAAAACTCTTTTCCGAAATCAACTCGTATTTGATCAAACAAACCATACTTCAAGCATGTTGATTTGTATACATTATCATATATTAAGAGATTGTTCTTGAACGGCATAAGAGCAAATGCGATAATTTTCCACTAAACCCATCGCTTGCCAAAACCTCTGTGACTCCAAATTCTGTAAGTTTTTCATTTTGATCCATGTGTAACTTATGTCCGGCGTACTCTGCATAATATGCAGATGGGTTAGTATTTCTTTCAAAACCAGCTCTACGCTGTGCTACATAAAATGGAGAAATCTCGAGTAATGAAGTTCTCACACTTCTTTCACCAAGACTGTAACCGTTCGATCTCAGAAAACCAGTCACGAGTTTTCGTCCGTAAGTTGGCCCGGTAATCTGTACAGCTGACGTAGTTATGTTTTTATTTCCGACTTCGACAATCTCCCGTAATCATATTTGTGGATATTTTTGTCTAGACAGAATTTGTATATGCTTAACTGACTTGAACCTATAAAAATAAAAGAACGTACACAAGTATTCAATATGAAATTCATAATTATGTCTTATACAAGAGCAGACACGCTAAGATTTCCCGCCTGTTAGAGTGTGAAAATGAGATCAAGGACAGGTGACATCTGTCTGGCTGACGTGTTCACCTCACAATGTATTCATAGTTTACATATTGTTTACAATGAAACTTAGGGCAAGGACATTCGACATATGACGGGCAGAAACCTTACAACATAGGATATTTAACCTCTGAGTTATACAGTTTTCTCCAACTTGTTTACGCCACAAACGACTTGTTACGTTGATAAATATATACATGTCTCGCCTTGTCTTTTCGAGGGAAAAATAATTGCATATTTTGCCCTTGTGAAGACCGCCATGTTGTGAATAGTCCTATTATATAATATTTACATGGTGCATGATATTGTACGGAGGCAATGTTCACAACAATTCAAGTACAATTGTTCATTCTTTGCCTTAACTTTAAAATATCGTTTTCACTTGTTGTCTTTCCCACTAACGCATTAATACATATTAATCAAAGATTGCGTTACTACGAAAGTGAAATTATTTCAGTTATAAAAATGTATGTTTCTGGGCTGACGTAAGTCAAAAAGTTACCTTTATTCATAAAAATAAACTCATTCATTAAACAATTGGTTGCTATGGCAGACAGACTTTTCTGGGTAAATGTAAATGAAACTAGCCCATTATAAATTCTAAGATACATCTTAAAACGCAAATTCAGATGGGAACTTTGTTACACAAAGGACTTTATTAGTAATAAAAAGTTTGCATCTCCACGTCACATATGCATGTACAGTGCTATACAGAAGTCGTTTTGTGTCCAATATATATATATTTTTTTTTAAATACATGTAACTTGAATACAAACCTTTTGTTATATTTAAACTGGTCTTTAATGTACTGGACACTTCTGCACAGGTATATTCTTGCTGCTCGATCATATTTCGAATGGAATCTTCGTGATCTTCTGATGCAGACATCTTGAATTGTTAAGTATTAAAAGCCCTATAAAATCAGACAAGCGCTAATGGGATACAGATTTAACGTTTTAGGCTTTTTTTTTACATTCTTAATCAAAAATCAAAAATTCAAACTTTCAAAAAGCGAAATGATCAAAACTGTACGTTCAGTTTAGTATTTTAAAATTTTGCTTAAATATCTAAATTTTTAAATTTTAAAACGAAGTTTAGAATTTTAAAATTTTGAATATTTGGTTAAACTTTCAAAATTTCAAAAAATAAAATTTTTTTTTTAAAAGTTTGATATTTTGAAATTTTGATCAAAATCCAAAATGTAAAATTTGAAAATTTTTAATATTTTGAATTGATAAGTGTTACACGGACCTGCCTAGTTTATACCTAATCAATCTCTAGCTAAGGGGTTTAATTGAAGGTAACATAAAACAGATTCAATAAGGTCGAATTATTCACTTGCAAGTGAATAATTAATCAGCGATATTTCCTAGCTTATTTTTACAAAACCAAACTGGCTGCTAAAAGTGAATTATCATTTCACTATTTCACTTTCATTAATGATTGAACAAACAAAAAAGAAACCCATATTTTATTTTATTTTTTTTTTATATCTTGTAGCTCATGCCCCTTTAAAGCTGATATTTTCATTTCTTGCTTCTTTTTTTTTTTAATTTTGAAGCTCGTGACAGCTTGATTATAAAAGTCGAAAATAGCAAATAGCAAAATAAATGAAAACGAAAATACGAAAAATTAAAGAAAGTGTAAAGAGGGGCGAAAAATACCAAAGGGACATTCAAACTCATAAGTCGAAAATAAACTGACAACGCCATGGCTAAAAAAGAAAAAAGACCAACAGACAAACAATAGCACACAAAACACAACATAGAAAACTAAAGACTAAGCAACACGAACCCCACCAAAAACTGGGGTGATCTCAGGCGCTCCGGAAGGGTAAGCAGATCCTGCTCCACATGTGACACCCGTCGTGTTGCTCATGTTAGTACAAACCCAGTAATAAGTCTAAAGTGTAAATATCGCCACACAATGTTTGTGTTATAGGATTAGGGTCAAGCAAAAAACAAAACATAAATTAAGGTGTAAAATGAATCCACCCTTGGATGGGATTGCAATTTCATGAAATATCTCCAAATAGGGTATATTTCTTCAAAACGAATGACATTGATGAAATTGCACTTTGATAGTGTATAGATCTGCATGTTGTTCCATAATAATTCCATTTGATTAGTGGTTCATATGTTTTTTTTAATAGTTTTATTTGATGACTACGCAGAAGCACCAGGCTTGGTATGGAAAACTTTGTTAAAGTGAAGTTTAAATGGAGGTTTTCTTCAAATAATCATTCGTTTTCTTGGGGGTGGAAAAAGCGGGGAGGGTGTAAGTAGCTTTTTTTTTGCAACCACGAGTAGTCATTTTCAACGTTAGGAGGAAAGCAATATATTTTCAACACTTTATTCTACATGAATATCTACTTTAACAGTATTGTGATGTTACAACGAAAACTTATTGTTGACAATCTTTCATATATTTGCAAGATTTTATATGAAGAATATAGACTCATTGATTGCTTGTGGCCAGTTTAAATTTTACTGTGAATGTAAAACTAAGGAGGTAAGGTGTGCCTTAGAGACAAATATGAACCCAAATTGTCATGGATGAAAGACGTAAGCAACAGGAAACTCATTTTAAACAATTTCTTTAAACATTTATATTGGTCAGAATATTTATGTGTATTAAAAACTATATTGGATTTTCATTTCTCGTTTCAGCATTTTTGAAGCAGTGGCTGTACCTTTCCGGTTACTATTTATGTGTTGTGTATTATGTATCGTAACACTTTATAGTTACTGGACAGGTTGAATTTAGGCAACGAAACATCCAAACAGCAACAGATCATCATAATCATTTGCGATTCCAGCTGATTTCAGATTAGTAATAAAACATGAAAGAAAGTTAGAAAGCTCTAGCTCATGTAACTGATTTTATTAAATGATTGATGAATATTAAATACAGAAAAAAGACACAAGCTTAACAATGATCTTAATAAAGAAAATGTAAGTTTTGTGATTGAAATGAAAATAGATCATGACATGATGTGCCGACGCATGGGAAGTTGCATACAGCAAGTCTAGTAATATTGACAATATCCAGTACGTACAGATGAAAGAGACCAGTACTGATAATTGAAATAAAAATTTAAAAGATTTTGCATTATTATCAAAGCGGTACATGTATTATTGTATGCAGGCAACTGGGGAAGACAGCTCTCCTTATATCTGATATCTTATATATTTAACGCCAATATATACTTTAATTAAAAATGGGGGTTTGTCATAGACACAAAATTATAATGCAGGCTTACAGACTTCATATGAAGCACCTTAATAAAGTGCAGTCACCAATCCGAATTGTAGAGTGTATGTCTATGATATCATTTCAGCAGGCTATAAGGTTAAGCTCAATTTCAGTAACTCCAAACACTCTTAATATTGTATATTACTGTTTCGTTGTATTTGTATTTTTGTAATTCATCACAATAATAGTCACCAGATTTAGATTTATGCCTTTTTCTTATAAATTTTTTATATAAATAATAAACAAACACCAAATATTCGACTTTTTTTTAATACATAAAAGACTTTTCAATTGAGCGATTAAATTAAGTCACCTGGTCATATATATATATGCAAAGATGTCAGCCTTTAAACAAAACAGCCACCGGCTTTCACAGAAACAGATGCCAGCATCAAAAGGAAATGACTTTAATCAAAACGACCACCAGCTTTCACAGAAACAGATGCCAGCATCCAAAGAAACAGATGCCAGCATCCAAAAAAGACGGACGCCAGCATCCAAAGAAACGGATGCCCGCATCCAAAGAAGACGAATTCCAGCATCCAAAGAAGACAGATGCTAGCATCCAAAGAAGATGGATGACAGCGTCCAAAGGAAATGACTGTAAGCATTCAATTTATAATATGTTGAGATAACTTTTATTTACAACTGGGATTCCAGCATCCCGGAAATTAACTCTAATGGATGAACATCCAATTTTTTTTTAATGGGACGGCAGCATCTAAAAAGAAAGTTGAGTCTGCATGCAAATAATTTGGATGCCAGCATCCAAACAAAAGGTATATAAAAGTCTATATATATATTAGATGCCATCATCCAAATGCTGGTGTGTTCAATATGGAACTTTATAAAGCCATATCAGCATCCTGCAAAGATGAAGATGCTGTTTCCATTTTTTTTTTTTTTTTTTTGTATAATCCGCCAACGCATTTTTAAAATATTCTGTATACAAAAATAATGGTTGTTTATTGTATAAAACAATCTATCAACTACAAAAGGTAATGAAATAATTATATAGGCATCCTATATTTTTTGGAACCAATAAAATTTGTTCGGCAGAATCTGCTCCCCATAGAGATGAAATGAATCCGTATGATTGAAGTAAGATTAGCATATGTTGATACTATAAAAAACACATTTTAATAGAAAATAAAATAAAAGCTTAACTTTTTCCTAGAAGATGGTAAAATTTCGTACAAAGTAACACAAAATGATTATAAAAATTCTCAAGATATTAATAATTTCTATAACAGCATACGAGAATTTAAAATTGTAGTTGAGAACCCATTTTGTGCAGTATATGTAACAAATCGTTTTGTTCAAAACAGAGTGTTAAAAGACATGTAAAAGAGCAACATAACAATTGCTTAAAAGAATGTACCTATACTATCATACATGAAATTGAATATGATGTCCAGAACAATGCAAGACATAGAGGTGTATACGAATGAAAGTTATGATAGATCCGAATTTTATTCATAATGCACCAATAAGAAACCGTAGTTTTTCTTCAATTTATTTACCAAAAACTATTAAATCAGCTGCAAAATTATTATTATATGTACGCCTACATTGCATTAAACAATGGAAATTAACAATGTATATTTATATAAACGATCAAACTTGTAAATAAATAAATAAATAAACTGTACAAACAAAAACAAAAACAAACTTCACTGTGTAAAGGTATAGAATAGACTGAGGCATCGTATAGATTGGGTTCTACTATTGTTTTAGAAACTACGCTTTATAATTGGCAAAAAAAAAAAAAAAAAAAAAAACAATGTTTAGCCATTATGATTGTTTTTTAGCTATTTTCTTGAAAAGCATTATAGATTTGAAGTAAATGTTAGCGGAAATATATTAGCTTAGCCATATACGATCAACAAATAAGTTATGATTACTCCTTAACATTTATTGTCATTAAATACACATGTTTTCTCCCTTTCTGCGTTTTGGGTTTTATTTTTAGAACTATCATAGATAGAGATATACTTTCAGAAAAACAGATCAACTAGAAAAAATTAAAATACGTTGACATAACTGAAATTGTCATTAATTTTTTTGCCGTTCTTGAAATTTTTAATCGGTAAAGAGGGGTAATATACAGCTTAAATAAGCTTAAAGATAAGATTTATGGAATGGGTTAACATTGCTGAAATCGTGAAACAACTTTCTTTAGCAGTTATTGCCCGAAAGAATTTTTTTAGCTAAATTTTGAGTTTTTACAATTAGCTTAAAAACTATAATAGATAGGGAGAAAATGTGAACACCTACATGAAAAAAAATAAGTCTTGCAGAACACACAATGTATTTGTTTTTAAGAAGGAGTTTTTTATGTTGTCCACTGAATACAGAAGTAGCTGAGCGGATTCAGAGTAATTATATAAGCTAGTGAAGGACCATTCTATATTTTGTAATGGGGATAAGGGATGCTGAATGAAATGAATGTGATGGTGTCTAAAACTGAAGATCAATAATTTTGCCCAAGACATGCTGAAAATGAATTTTCTCTGTACATTTAGATGCACATATAATTTGAACAAAGAAATAGGTGTGTACACAACATTTTGTTAACTACTTCAAACTGATAAGCTTCGCATTCTATGTGTGTTACAGACATGCTTCATTAAACTGCTAATTTGTTGAAGAAAAATATTTAAAAAACCTACTACAAGATACCATTGAGAATTTGTTTTTTTTTTAACTAATTCCATTGCGAGTTTGAATTACATTTTCTTAAAAAGAGAAAAAAAGTTGTTAGTAGTATTGTGAAATTAAATTAGTACCTTTGAAATATGTGTTCAAATAGAATGTGGTCTCATTGCGAATCATACCACATCTCATTTTACAAGGATTACCTTGAAAGAATTCGTAGTGATGCTATGGGACAATTTCTTCGACTGTTTTGATTGGCCAATCGGTCTTCTAAATGGTGCTTTCAAACAACTTCATAAAAACACTGACGTAATCGAGTGCAAATTGGCTTTCCTTATCTCCTCATATATACATTTATATTAATATCATGAATGCAATTTCATTAAAATATTTTTAAGAATTTATTTGTTCTATCATCATGTATTGTCGTGAGAAATATATATAAGTAAAAAATCATGAATTTCTGTGTCTAGATTTACAACTTTTTTTTCAACATAATTTGGGTTTTGGTTATGAATATCTATCTTATACATTTTTCGACAAATAATTCTGTCAAACTTGCGGTTTTCAGCTATATGCATCTATATTCATATGAACTTTGTCAACTATTTAGAATTATAAATAATGTAACTTTAGATATTCAAAGTGAAGGCGTGGAGCAGTGACGCTGTTGCATGAATTAAAGATTGACATACCACGTGTGACATACCTTTTGAAATGACCCGGGCCTTTTCAGGAGATATTGACTCTACCGCGAATAGGATTAACTTTTTTGTCAAGTAGTTTATTTCATTAGAATGTCAAAATGCAATTTCGAAACCTTTTCTTCGACATTTTCGATTGACTACATAAATGAGTCAGGAACTGTAAAGTATTTTAGCTTACATAGGAATGCAAGCGTCTTTGAAATTTTTAAAGAAAGAAGATGCATTTATATATATAATAGATAGTCATTTGGTATTAAAACAATTGACAATGTACAATAAGGAGTCAGAATCCTCAAAATATTCATAAACAAGTAAACAGAAAGAATAAACAAATACGTATCCTAAAAATCTAAATTCGCCGGAAGATAAAGTTGCCTGGTAGATTTAAAATATATTAGGATATAAATAGAATTTAAGATATATAACGAATACTGTTCTATATCAAATATTTATATGAGATGGTCTAGAGACATGCATCGTGTATCTTAGTTAAAAGACAAATTAAAAAAAAAAAAAACAAAAAAACACTTCAATAAACTTTCACGGAGACAAATTATATGCTAACTTCATTACAAGTTTGAATAACATTTTCTGAAAGAGAGCAAAGAACTGTTTGTATTGCAGTACATTAAATACATTTGAAATTTGTATTCAAAAAAGGTGTTGTGGATTACTAAGCGCTAATAGATTACAATAATTTTGTATACATTCGTTCATAAAAAGTCGTCATCGAATACATACTCATTATTACGATATTCAAAAAGACTCAGATATGTCATAATACATGTACCATGATAAAATTTTCTGATTCAGTATATACTGAATAGATATACAAAGAGCCAATTTTATACAAGCTACCCCATAAGCCTGGAAGTGTCATGGCTAGTCACATATATGAACGCTGAGATATGGGGTTTGCATTTTTATATTACACCTGAACATCTATGAACAAAAATTAGTTTATGTGTTCATTAACGAAATTTGCGCATAAAAAGGTGAACAAAAAATTAGATGAAGTGAAAATAATTGATAGAACGATAACATTGACATAAAGACTTGCTTTTTAACTATGATCTCTTAATTTTGGATTTTTTGTCGATTGATTGTTTTACCCCACATCTCCTTTAAAACATATTTTACATTTACAGTAACTGGTTTGGACATTTTTCTCTAAAACCAATGTCCATTAGATTCCAAATAAACACAATGAATAAATTAAACATAAACAAATAAACAAATAAGCCTCCAAAATATGTTTTTATTGGTGAGTTTTAGAGACAGAAATGGTATCGCTTCCTTAAAAGATGCTTGAGCGTTCGGGGCTTTGCCCCCTGGATCCCGCTACCAGGGCTCTCGCTTAGGGAGGTGGGGTGGGGTGAATTATGACATAGCTACGCCACTGCTCTTTGACTTTTAAGTCAAATCAATATGAGTTCACACGTGCAAACGCATGAACTCACCCAATAGACATACGGTCTTCAAAAAAAAAAGGAGTTTATTTTCTATATGTCCAGATATAAATCGAGTATTAAATTGTAAAGTTTAGTTTTCAATGATGTTTAGATTTGGGAGTATATATATTGTGGGAAGGGTCAGTTTTATGTGGGGTTCGTGTTCATTCTTAAGTTTTTTATGTACTGTTATGTGGAATTGCTATTCTTTTCTGCGTCTTTTGTTTTTGTTTTTTTGTTTTGTTTTTTTTTTTTGCCATGACATTGTCATTTTCCTTCGTCTTATGAGTTTTGAATGTCCCATTGGTATCTTCAGTCTGTTTTATAGTTATAGTTGTATATGATTTTGTTCTAAATGTAGTTAATCAAGATAGACAAACGGTGGATACATATTTTTTTTAAATTGAAAAGCAAAACAAAACCAAACCCTTTTCTATAGTCAAAGAGTCTAGAGGTTCGTTAGTTTTTCCCCCGGCTTCTACGCCCCTGATATTAAGCAGGCACTATATTCCAATTTCTGAATGCAAGCAAATCAAGCAACGTCTCTGATAGACTTTGAATTTTCAATATCGCTAAAAGTCAATAGGTATCTGTGCATGTTTATCTTTTGTGTCAGGTTGAAGACCAGCTGATTTTTACTTATTCATATCTTAAAAATCAGTATAATATAAGGTTTGGCCTTTCTGCTTTCCTTATTAAAATGTATTAACACCCCCTTTTTAATAGTTCTTTGATCCACTACTGATTATGCTAGGTGAACCATAATAGGCTTCTGTGATTTACTCTTCTGTTTGAACAATCCACCAAGACAAACGAAACAATTGCTATTATAAACATTGTATAAGATACATGAATTCAATATGTTATGCATTGATGGGATCATGGCATGATTAAGAAAGTAGATGAGGTATTGCTTTGAAAAAAAACTTTTAAAAACTATTCTTAGAACAAAAAAGACAATGTTGAAAATAAGAACGGTCAACGCTGTAGAGATTTAAGGTAAGGGGACAATAAACGAATTCTGTTAACATAAGCAAAGGTCACATGAATATAGAATTATGGTGGATCGGCCCTTTAACAGTGCGCACTTTTAACGCATGTTTCTAACGACGAGCGCCTGCTCTTCATCTTAGAAACGATCGCTTTGAGGGGTCTTCTCAAAAATAATTTTATATTAAAACGCGGACGTGTCCGATGTCAACAATCAATGTAAGACGAAGACCTTTCTATAAAAAAAAGGAAATACGGTCAGGATTGTATGTCTAAACATAAAGAGGTTTGTTGTTGTTTTTTTTTTTTACATATGTAGAATTTAAAAAGGACAGAAATATTAATTGGCGTGTATTGTCAGGGCGGATCCAGCCATTTTAAAATGTTCGAACCCAGGATAAGGGGGTGTTCCAACCATATGTCCCCATTCAAAAGCATTGATTGTCAAAAGGGTTCCAACCCCGGACCCCCTACCCCCACCCCACCCCTCACCCCAACCACTTGGATCCACCACTGCCTGTACATATACAATATTTTCATACCACAAAGTTTTTGGTAAAAGTTAAACATTTCTCTCTTAACCATGTAAAAACAATTTTGAATTTAACAATGGTACGTAATTTACAAGTTTGCTAATTAGCTTATTTCTTCATACACGACTCCTACCTTGACGAACATATCTCTAAAAATTGTTTCAGTTCTGTCTATTCCATCGTACAATTGATCAATCAAAGAATAAATACTTGACAGTCACATCCAACTTTTTTTTTACATATTTCCATTCTTTTTTTTTCAAAGCGCTTTAAAACAACCAGTCTTCTAACGGGTAAGTTTTTTTTCATTGTATTTATTAGAATATCAGCGTAAAGAGAATATACCTAACAAATTCTCTCATGATTTCCGGAACTCCACCAACACATCTTAAAAAAATTGATTAGGATTTTTTTTCCACAGAGTGCTGTTCTTCACCTTTGATCATAGATGAACATTGGTTAATAGTAACCTGGACCTATTAGTCCGACCTTATATAGCGACTTATACGATTATTCCTCAATGCCGAATGCTTTGCGGAGAAGCGATGAATCTTCGATTTGACCCAGTCGGGGATTCAGCCTTGGACCCCCGAAATCTACCACATAACCACTGGGCAGTTCAAAAGGCTACTAGCTAAAGGCTTTATAAATACACAAAATAAAAACTACTTATTTAAACTTGGGATTGTCATTTCAAAACTCCACCCAGTACACAAGCTACATTACAGTCAGCGCTAAAGGCCAACTTCAACTTGTCATACTTTTTTGACATGCATAATTTGCAAAAGGAAAGCACCAAAGGAAACTTCTGTATGTGTTAAGATCTTAACAGAATAATTTATCCAATGAAAAAAAAGCGGCAGAAATGAAAGTTGAGTATTGCGGCTAAAAAAATTGAATGGAAATTATTGGAATGATGTGTGAAGAATGGTTTGATCCACATGCTGCAAATTAAAATAAAATAACCATCGTTCTATGAAGCTCAAGCATAACAAGCTTGATGCTAATAAGTAGGTTCAATTTGCATGAAACTTTGGTGAATTGTTTATATCTATTGACATGAGCTCCTTTTCGATTTTTATAAATTTTAGATTTAACGTTTCCGAGTTATGGGGTTTTATTCATTAAAAAAGGGGGTTTTATTCATTATAACAAGGGGATTTTTCAGTTTTCGGACAATAACTCAATAATGCTTTGAGCAGTTTTCATGAAACTTTGATGAATTATTTATATCTATTGACGTGAGCTCTCTTTCGATTTATATAAATTTTAGATTTAACGTTTCCGAGTTATGGGGTTTTATTCATTAAAAAAAGGTACAAACGCTAAATAACAGTAGTCGCTAAAGGCGAACTTGAACTTGTCATACTTTTTTGACAAGCATGATTTGAAAAAGTAAAACACCAAAGGAAATTTCTTGATTTGTTAAGATCTTAACAGAATAATTTAAACCATGAAAAAAAAAGCTGCAAAAATGAAAGTTGAGTATTGCGACAAAAAAATTGAATGGAAATTTTTAGAATGATGTGTGAAGAATTGTTTGACCCACATGTTACAAATTAAAATAAAATAATCATCGTTCTATGAAGCTCAAGCATAACAAGCTTGATGGTAATAAGTAGGTTCAATTTTTTTTTAACTAAACCAGGATTAACATGAGTATAGAAATATGGACTTCCCTAGTCCGACAGATAAAACTTGCTTCAACGAGATGTCCATACAGCTGGATGTGTAAATACGCAGTATCGTCAGGTAACAATGGGGAATATTACCAATATCTGACATACGTTGTACCTTCATTAACCAGTAGAAGTCTATTTTATCACCCTTCCTACTTTGCAGAACCTACCTATTGTACTTATCATTAATATGTTTCCATCCTTAATATGCTTGAAATATTTTCCATTGGACATTCAGCAAGCAACAATAAATTTTTACTATGTGCAACATGTTCAAAAGAACTTTCATGCAGTTCTGGGACCTTTGCAAATGAAAGTTCACTTAGATAAAATTTGCCTAAGCCAATCTATTAATTTTGTTGTGAATAGTTTTATTTCAGTATCACCGTGACCAACATCACACCCAAGTCATGCACTTGAATGAATATAAAAAAGTCGTCATATCTTTAAGACTAACACAATGCATCATTTAACAATGGCGAGAAGACAGATTACTTTGGTGTTACAAAGGTATTGATTTGCCTTTCAATCAAGATATAATAGAGAATGGAAACGGAAGAGACAACAAGCCGACAAAAGAGCAAAACAGCCCAAGACCACCAATGGGTCTTCAACGCAGCGAAAAAATCCCGCAATACTATATAGCGAAATAAGTATTCTTAAGAAAACTAAATGCTGAAAACAAGCTGTTTTTCGTTTATTGTTTTATAGAAATAAGAAGATCCGGTATGAGTGCCATTGAGACAACTCTCCATTGTATTTTTTGTTCTTGTGTTGTTCTATTGCACCACTGTCCAAGGTTATGGAAGGGTGGAACACCTGCTAACATGTTAAATCCCACGACATTCCATATGTGCGTGTCCCAAGAAAGGAACCTTTTATTCAGTAGTTGTCGTCTGTTGATGTATATCATATTTGTTTTTGTCTTTGTTTATTGTTTTGTACACAAATCAGGCCGTAAGTTTTCTCGTTTGCATTTGTCATTTCGGGGCCTTTTATAGCTTGCTGTGCGGTATGGGTTTTGTTCATTGTTGATGGCCGTGCAGTGACCTATTATTGTTGCTTACATCTACGTCATTTGGACTCTGGTGGAGAATTGTCTCATTTGCAATCATACCACATCTTCTTAATTTTATTTTTGTGAAATGTCATGACTTATTTTAATACAAACAAGAAGAATCAGAATAGTTCACATATTTTTCAAGTTGTTAACACAGAGCCCTAGATATAAAAAAATATGTACACGTAAGGTGGTCAAGAGTTTTCAACACAATTTTGAATAGTCCCACGGCCGTTTTCGGGGCGTATTATGGTATACCGTTGTCCGTCCGTCCGTCTGTCCGTCCGTCGTCAACATGTCGGACAATAACTCAACTCAAAAACGCTTTTACCAATTTGCATGAAAGTTTGGTGAATTGTTTATATCTATTGACGTGAGCTCCCTCTCGATTTTTATAAATTTTAGATTTTACGTTTCCGAGTTATGGTGTGTTATTTATTAAAAAAGGGGAATTTTCCAGTTTTCGGACAATAACTCAAAAATGCTTTAAGCAGTTTTCATGAAACTTTGGTGAATTGTTTATATCTATCGACGTGAGCTCCCTTTCGATTTATATAACTTTTAGATTTAACGTAAAAAGGGTGAATTTCCAGTTTTCGGACAATAACTCAAAAGTGTTTTGAGCAGTTTTCATGAAGCTTTAGTGACTGGTTTATACCTATTAAAATAACCTCCCTTTAGTTTTTTATATACTTCTGATATAACATTGAGGAGTTATGGAACACTATTCTTTGAAAAAGCAACGGGCGTATCATGCGCTCATGGCGCAGCTCTTTATTATGTTAAAAACGTTGTTGTGTTGTTGTCTTGTTTATGAATACTCTACATTTCTCCTGAAATCTTTAAATGATTTGTAAGGCAAGATCATTTGCAACTCTAGTAATGGTGAGGTCTTTTGTTGATGACACTCATGTGATTGATCAAACAGATAATTGTATCAAATGATGCAGACATGATTTTTCTAATTCTATTTTCAAAAATATTTGCAAGTTTAACTTTATGTTAACAAGGGCCTAATAAGAGTTTTTTTAAAACAATCATTTCCTTAAAACTTTTTGTAGTCCCTATTAATTGGAGTGCATGTCTAATTTAACAAACTAATATTTACCAGATTTGAGTAATCTGGATCATGGTGATCTGTGAGGTAAACCCTAAAACATTCCTAATTGTGTCAGTTTTTCCAGATTGTTTTGTTTGGTTGCTGTCTCATTGATCTATAATTCAAATCTCCTTTTATCCAACATATTTATGGATTGGCAGCAATGACAAGCGATGAAAATGATTTAAGTGGCCATTTGGGTCAGGTGATGGGTGAGGTTAAAGATGAGAGGCATGCAAACAAGTACATTTACCACAACTCCCAACTGATATTATGATTTCCAAAATGTACATACATGTATCCCATTAGCTTAATTTTATAAGACAAATGCAGATATTGCAGTTTACACGTCATGAAACATGTTTGCAACACATTTCGCTACAGGCAGCAATTATAAATTGATACAGCTCTTAACACATTTTGATTCATTCTTTGAAAATTTCACATAATTTTATTTTTCTTTTCTCTTCAAAATGTTTATGAGACCAAATACATTACTGTACATTCAATTTGTATATTCAAATGTTGACATGTGTATAATTATGCACAATCATTAACTGATCAGCACCATATTTTCACTATTTTTGTTTGCTTTACATAAATAATTGTATCATTTTAAAAAAAAATGTTTAATGACTAAACATTCACCATTGAAAGGTAAATTAGGTCCTGTTAATCTATTATTCGTATATGGACTTTGACAGCACTTTGCATATAGTGGCCAAGTATGATATTAGTTGATCTTGGCTTCTAATGTGGTTTCTGACAGCACACTTCATATAATTACCAAATATAGTTGAACTTGGCTCCTCAAGTGGTTTCTGACAGCACTTTACATATGGATTTAGTTGATTTGGGGTTCTCCCGTGGATTCTGAAAGCACCACATATAATATAAAGCATCGAATTACGAAATATAGTTGATATTGGAGTCTCATGTGGATTCTGACAGCACGTTGATTACACATGTAGTTCCAAGTATTCAATCTGTGTAATATGCCTGAATTAATTTGGGAGACTATAAGTAAGGTATAAACGAAATAAAGAAATAAAAACACGAAGCTGCAAATTATTACATCCTTTACTCATGGTTGCATTACAAAAAGAAGCTGACACATATATAATAGTTACATCGAAAACGGATAAGACAGATCAGTTCCGAAATATACGAACTCAACATACGCAGATATACAACATCCCCCCCAAAACGAAAAATTCAAAATTTTTTCGAAAATGTTGAATTCGCATACAAATCAAATTAAAAAATGATCACGTTATCGTTATCGTTAAAAATATAATAACAGGCACCTTCATCATCCATCGTCCTGAATATGCATGAAATATTTTCCACTTGACGTTAAGCAACCAACAATCAATCAATCATCCATAATCAAACTACTACTTAATAACTAATTTATCATTTCTTAAACATCATTAATTATATGCATCACTTCTGGTTAACTTTAACTTGTATACAAAAACTACAAAATGTAATGTGGCGAAATCTTACAAAGTGTAACAAATTGATATTCTTCTGAATTATAGTGTAACAAAGTGACAGATGATATATATATCATGTATACTATACGAGATTAGATTCAGTGGAGTCCCTGCTCCTGACTAGTGGTTAGACTTATAATGAACGAAATTCATAGGTTACATTATAAAAAAAAATAATCTACGATTGCTCCAACTTTCACGATATTTTATCCCTTTTGCGCGAGCACTCTCCCGTTTGATTAAAAGAATGTAGAGTGAAACAAATAATTTAAATATCAGCAGAACAAGACTATCTACCAGGGTTATTTCTGAGTCATCTCTTGCCCCACTAACACATAAATCAGATTTCTTTGCTTAATGTGCACAGACAGGTTTTAAAATAAGAAGTCTACAAGATTTTCACCAGATTTATACAGAACGCTTGGAATTATACCAATAAACTTCGCCTTTACTTACAAGTAAAATCTCAATTACTATGCTAAAATTTAACTTCTACCTCGACAAATATTCAAATATTTCAAACGTTACGGTATACAAATCTATCAACAAACCCTTATCAACTATAAAAAATCCAGCAATAAAATATTTTATCTTGTCTACCAAACATATTTATTTGTATCAAAAAATGAAATGTATATACGCACTCAGTTTAAACGAGATGATACTTATAATTTAATGTATGTAGTGTACGAGCTGGTAAAATTTAAAGAGTAAATCATTAAATATCTGGCTGAAAAAAATTTAATTCCAAACTTTAAAGTCGTATGAAATGAAAATTTTATGATGGAAATATTTGGTTTTACGAAAACGGCGTATATCTTAATAAACAAATAAGAAAAGCACAGTTGTAGTTCAAGTAAATTAACTGACACGTTATTGTCAAATAACGGGTTAATACATTATAGTTACACTTATTGACAAATGTATCTTTACAGCAATTGTCTAGAAACTGCAATTAAAGATCGCACACAATGATCAAACTGGAAATGTTTTTGTAACTTGCGAAATGCATGAGAAAAATCTCACAGCAAATATTCTATATATAAAAATAAGAATATGTAGTATGATTGCCAATGAGACAACTCTCCACAAAAGACCAAATGACACAGAAATTAACAACTATAGGTCACCGTATAGTCTGTTCTACATTCATCAGTTGTCAAATACATGTCGTACATCTCGGTAAACATAGAATACTGACGCGAACTGTATTCATATAATAAAACTTCACACATGTTATGAGATAAATCTTACAAACATAAGCTCGGTTGAAATAAGAATAATACTGGTTCAGAGAGTATTGACAGTGCCACGAGATAATTCTCACAAACATTTGATATACAGTACATTATTTCACTTTGCAATGACATGAGATAAATCTCACAGTCATATATCTACTGAATGATCGGTGGTGGTCTCGACTTCAATAAGCCACGTGCCTTGAGTCACATTTGTATTTCTAAGATCCAGATTGCGTTTTGTGCCGGTTCACCTGTTAAATGCACAAGAAAACGTATTTGTCCATCGTGCTGCTTCTTCGCCACAAATCGTTTAACTTTCAATAATTTCCGGTCTGACGCAGAACGTCCTTCATTGTCCGATAAATGCGGATCTTCATAGGTGTTGCCCTTTCGGCTCATGTATGTTGTCAGTACGACCTGTATTTGCACTAGATTGGTCACTTGCGGAATTATTAGGGCTTGTTGACTCAATATCAACGATGTCTTGTTGTTTAGTGATACGATCCATGAAATATTGGCATGGATTTGGTACACGAATGTAAGCCGGATTCAAACGATTAATGTGAACAGGTTGTGGAGTAACTTTGTCAGTTTTTGGGTTCATTAAGGAATCAAGATGAGGAATGTCTATGCGATGCATTAATAACATAGGTCCTGCGTGTTTAAGCTAGAATTTCTGACAGGCCCTTCTTGGGTCGATTCCTAAGTACACATAATCTCCTTTTGTTAGAGACAGGTCATAAGCTTTCTTTTTATCACTTTAAATAATTGTAATTTTAAATTTCGCAAGATGTTCACGCATTTGATTTCGAGTAATGTCAAGTTTGTCAGCAAACTGTGGAATATAAGTGTAAGTTTTCCTGTTTGAATTGTTTTACACTTGTCATTTTGGGGCCCTTTATAGCTTGTTTTTCGGTGTGAGCCAAGGCACTCATTGGCACTCATACCACATCTTCTTATTTATAGTGACAATCTTTTGGAATATATGAAAACAAGGTTTTCGTCACATACGACAAGGGAAACGATGGTCTCTGTCCATCGACGATCTCAAATGGAAAATGTGTTGTTCCTTCATTCACAGAATTGTTCAATGAAAACTTTTCAAGGTGTGATTCCTCTGCCAACGTTCTGTGTGAGCGTTCGCAAGTTCACAATAACTACGGCTTTTGAAATCAAAAGACCACTTTTCAATAAGGTAGAACTATTTTGAAACAGTCCTGTTTGTCCATGCAGAATATTTTTAACACTTTAACCCATATCAAAAGTTCAGAATTTGGATCGACATTGATATGCTTTTAAATTTTGATAGAGACAGATGAACAACTAAAGTCTAATGTAAATTTCTTTGAAATTAAATAGGTTGTGCCTAGAATTAATAGGTGTTTAGATTGAGTAAGAATAGCTGTCTATATCCAATGTTTGCCTTGAGACATGTATTTTACGATGCATTTACAAACAATATTGACGAACTGGTTATTCGCCAAAACGATATTTTCTGAGCTATTAGAAATTATATGTATCAAACTTCCAGAGTCTATAAGTGCTGCAACAGATATGTGAGTAACTTTGAAAGGCAAATACATTAATCGAAATTTTGAATAATACAATTTTCATCAGTTGATTTACAATTTTCAGACAGTTTTAGTGCAATTAACAAAATTCGTTTCTTTTTCGGACTCCTTTTCCTGGCACATAGGGCCCGGGTTCGACTGGTTCCCGGATGACATTGATGGATACACTGAAAAGCACCATGACCGAATTGCTGAAAAAGTTGACACTGCATAGTTGGACTGTTTGTACCTTGACCATTCCAACTGTAGTTAGCCCGAAAATGACGAAGAGCTTGACAATTAATACAACCCCTTGGTCGGATAATTCCTGCTGAACTAGAAAAACTCTTGGTGAAATGGGATTCCAGTATTTGCAGATACTCCCGGCTTCGAATCGCGACGTTGTAATTTTAAATCTGCTACCGTTTGTTTGAGCTCTTTTATTTGGTTTTCACGACTCTTGGGCCTGATTATCATTATTACTCGCAGTTTATTTGACCTCTGCAACCAAAACTACATCTTCCTTTCTATACCCATAAGTTTCATCCATTCTTGGAGTAGATATGCACTCGCACTGTCTTTATGCGTACAAGCTAACAAGGAAGGAGAACTGTTCCGGTAAACCCTTACTTAATTAAGAAAGAATTCCATAGTCCTTCTTATTTAAAAACTGAGCTTTTCAACTATTTGTCCATAATAATCGCCCAATAGTTGACACCTGCTTAGTTTTATATTTTGAACATTTTCGCTTTCAAGGAAAACGGTAGGATTTTGTCAATTCAATGTGGAGTAGGATCTGCCTATCCTTCCGGTGCACATGAGACCCCCACCGGTTTTGGAGGGTTCGTGTTGTTCAGTCTTAAGTTTTCTATATTATGTCTTGTATACTGTTGTTTGTCTTTTGGTCTTTTTTTTTGTTTTGCCATGGCCTTGTCAGTTTATTTTCGACTTATGAGTTTGAATGTCTATCTATCGTCTTTCGCCTCTCCTCTAGGAGTGTCAATTCTTGAAACTAAAGCTAGAAAATCAGCAAAATTGACATCCTAAGAATCGTATAATTTTGGCCGGGCATATAAATTTCACTAAAATGGCTAGATGATCATCACTATTACATCTGCTCAAAGAAAATGAGTACAGTTTTGTTTTAGCTAGAAAGTTTATCATGCAATGGGATTATTCTCCCTAAAATAAATCATTAAAGAATCCATACATAATAATGCTAGCAGTGTTATATATCAGTATAAATGCAAACAGACTCGAATCATAAATGAGACATAAAACATAATTCAGAAAATAACAATACATAAACAAGAGGTAGTAATCATGTTTTATTCCAAATGTAAAGAGATTATTCAGACATACAAATATAGTTTTATAAAAATACGAGGTAACATTTCGACAGTCATCATGTGTCCCGACATTAAAGCTCTCAGTGTATAACACCAAGTAGTCGTCGTTTTAGATGCACTGACATAAGCAACACGACGGATGCCACATGTGGAGCATGATCTGCTTACTCTTCCGGAACACCTGAGATCACATCCGGTTTTTGGCGGGGTTAGTGTCGGTCAGTCTCTAGTTTTCTATGTTGTGTCTTGTATACTGTTTTTGTCTTTTGGTCCCTTATTTTTGCCATGGCGTTGTCAGTTTATTTTCGACTTAAGAGTTTGAATGTCCCTTTGGTATATTTCGTCTCTCATCATCAGACAATCATTTGCCATATTTTTGTTTCACTTGGGGTATTTTGCATCAATGATTTGTCTTGATATTTTAAATATTTGAGTCCTCCACAATGTAATATACTTGAGTTAGTTTTAGGGAGTATAAGTAAGACCGAAAATGCAAATTATAACATCCTTTACTCATCCTTTTATTCAATTTCAAAAGAGGCTGATACATATAATAGTTACATCGATAACGGATAAGACAGAACAGTTCCGGAATGTACGAACTCAACATACTCAGAATATTCAACAATTGTTGGTCTTGGCTTCTCATATAGATTCATACAGCACTTTAAATATAGTTACCAAGAACTGTTGATCTTAAATTCTCATGTTGATTCTGACAGTACTTTGCAAATATATAGTTCCCAAGTAAAGTTTAACATGCCAGAACCTTTTACATGTACACCTAATTACTTCCTTCTCTCATATGAACCAATATTCAGTATTTGAAGTCTGAAATACGTTTGTTGAGTATTTCTGTCAGAAAAATCAACCATGATTGATAGTAATTCATTAAAAAAAAGAAAAGTAATGGTGATCATAAATAAGCCAACAAAATAGAATTACAAGACTGTATAAATAGTGATCGTTTCTACCACAGATATCTCTTAACTTGCAGTTACCTCTCAGGACAGCTGTTTTGCGGCCAGGATATAAGTAATTTCTATATCAAATTATGAAATGCAGCTACTCCTCATCAAACAATGTTGAGGTTACTTATACATTTGCAATTCACTCTTTTTTATGTAACAAGAACCACACATTTTATTTATTTGACCTGACCATTCAAATGTTAAAAGGAGTCAATATTGTAGAAAAAAATGTTTTGGGTAAAAATCTTTTAAAAAATGTTGGACAATGGAAACTGTGAAAAAACGCTTCTATCGTTGAAAAGTAGTAAAAATTAAAAAAAAAAAAAAATTAAAAGGATAATATTAAAGTTTAATGATTTTTATGTATTTAATGTATATCAAAATAAAAAGTAAAATAACAAAAATACTGAACTCCAAGGAAAACTCAAAACGAAGTCCATTATCAAATGGCAAAATCAAAAGCTCAAACACATCAAACGAATGGAAAACAACTTTCATATTCCTGACTTGGTACAGGCATTTCATTATGTAGAAAATGGTTGATTAAACCTGGTTTTATAGCTAGCTAAACCTCTCACTTGTATGACAGTCATATAGAATTCCATTATATTGACAACACTGTGAGCACAACAAACAGACATAATAGGTAAAATGTAAAAATTGGGGTACAGCAGTCAATATTGTGTTATAATCTTAGTCACTATAAAAATATTGTCAACAAAGAAAATCAAAATGGCATAAAGACACCATATAGACATGATAAATAAAGCACACCAGCATAAATGAAAGACTAGAATACAAAAAATCACCATAGCACAATAACACAATGGTGGGATGTATAAATACCGCTCCACGCCAAAAGGATATTACCAGAAATGGACAAAACAGTAAATGCTAAAATATACAAAGCCAATAAAAGGAACGCTATAACACGTAATTAAGTTGATAAATAAGGGTGTGCTTTGACATTTTCATATTGTAAAAGACAGGACTAGTCACCCATTTGGGTTGTAATATTTGTCTTTTCGGGCCTTTTATAGCTGATTATGCGGTATGGGCTTTGCTCATTGCCGAAGGCCATACGATGACCTATAGTTGTTAACTTCTATGTCATTTTGGTCTCTGGTGGAGAGTTGTCTCATTGGCAATCATACCACATCTTCTTATTTTTGTATTGGTTAGGGATTCAATCACTTATGATTACACGTGATAACACTACAACACTATTCTGCGGAAATGCGCGGAAAGATGCCAAAGGAATATAGAAAACTCATGAGTTGAATAGTCGATAACGCATATTTTAGGGTTTGTCTTGTCGTATAACACACCGTGGGGTGTCAGGATTGATCAAATTGAAGACCGATTGTAGTCTTAGATACATGATTTTTTATTAATTGTTATTTGCTTTAAACTAGCTGTCAGTAACTGCTTATACTCTTAGATCTGTCCATACATGTAGTGTCTTTTTGTTGTAGTGATGTATAAATACCCTGCCACGTCCGGTCTGTGTTTTTGTTACTTATTTTTCTGCTTTGTATCGATCTGATGAGTTAAGCCCTTTTCAACTGATTTTTATAGTTTGTTCGTGTTGTACTGTTACACCAATGTCCCAGGTAAGGGAGGATTAGGCGTTAGCTAACATATTTAACTCCGCCTCTGTATATGCCTGTCCACAGTTAGGAGCCTGTAATTCAGTGATTGTCGTTTGTTACTGTATATCATATTTGTATTTCGTTTATTGTTTTTTTTTTTTTTTTTACATAAATCAGGTCGTTAGTTTTCTTGTTTGAATTGTTTCACTTTTGTCATTTCGGTGCCTTTTATAGATGAGTATGCGGTATGGGTTTTTCATTGTTGAAGGCCGTACAGTGACCTATAGTTGTTAACTTCTGTGGCATTTGGTCTCTGGTGGAGAGTTGTCTCATTGGTAATTATACCACATCTTCTTATTTATATATTATCTGACTTATATACTGTCAAAAATAGTTTTTTCTGCAAAGATTTGCAGGATTTGCATCCTACTTTACCGACCACACTTAAGTGAGATACTCTTTTCTGATGCGTTCAGGTTTTAATACGCCCTACGGCTCATTTATAATGTGAAATAAAACTCAAAGATTAATTTAGATATAAACTTTAGAAATCATTATCCAGTTACATAAAAGACACGCATGAATTGTTGCGGTGTATGAACAGAACAAGTCACTGTGTAAGCAATTTATTGTATCAACTAAGTTTATGAAAGGGGACTGCGATGTTTTTTTTCTTTTCTTTTCATGAAATTTCTATCGCGGAAAAGCAGATTATTTTTCATTATTTTTAAGGAACTAGTCAGAAGATCTTCTCTCTTTTGTCTGGCAATACATTTTTTAAAAACCTAATACAGTGTGAATCAATCAGATTTTCGAAATCCTTCACACCAATGTGTTACATCTGGCTTGTTTTAAAAGTGTTATGAACAGTTTTGCATTATTAAATTCATCTCACATTGTGTCCCTTTATTGTACAGATAAAGTAACAAAACTTCACATTAACTGTTTCGAAAGTTAAGATGTGCATCAATCACGATTTTGGTATTTCAGTATAATAAATGGAGGAAAGGATTGTTTCTGCCTTAAACCTATCAAAGATGGAAAATTAAAAGTAAAACTCCCATTGGCAACAACACACGATAACATTCAAACGAATTTAATGTTTAAGTAAATTGAAGTTTGCATTTTAATTATGGAAAATAATGACCTTACACAGGTCATTAGTTTATGCCTTGAATCAAATTTCATTGCAACTTGGTATCGCCCGGGTTGATTTTTCAAAAGAAAGACCAATCGTTCTGAAAGAAAATAACTCAATATAGATATATAAAAACCATGGTAAAGAACAACAAATAGAAAGCTCAAGAATAAGCAACACGAGCCCTTGCAAAACTGAAGTACATTGCATGTGCTTCGGAAGGGTCATTATATCCTGATCGAAATGTGACACCCGTCGTGATACTGAAACAGACAATTGACCCGTTTGATATAACTCATAGTTATTGACCCTCCATTAAATTACAAATCATTTCTAACAAAAAAAAAAAAAAAAAAAAAAAAAAAAAGAATGAGGATATCTCAAAGTGATTTAACACTAATACTGCATTTGCCAAATTGACCTAAGCATTCAAAATGTCTTAATATATTTGTAATTCAACATTCAGATTACCTAACAAAACCGTTACTGCATAAATGTATAATGCTTTTGATAATATCTAAAATAGTAAGAGCGTGTTTCGTTAACAAATATTTGTGTGTACTAAATGATGTAAATTGTCTCGTTCACTTCTGTTTGTCCCTGCGTTTATATTTTCTATGAAGGATATGTTGGTGTTTGGTTCAGTGGTGTTCAATCTGGCAGCATACATCACATGTAAAACGGCCTTTCTGTAGAAAATCCTGAAGTTGCTATAACCATTTGTCAAATAGCATGCTGATTTGATCCATGAATCACATGTAACATGTGTAATATTTGGAAACAGGTATGGTTATTTACTAGCTGTTTCTAAAGAATCAATTGTGTAAGCCGGAACAATACCTAAATCTAAAATAAAAGATCGAACTATATGATGCATCGGAAAGCTGATATTATAACATAACATACATATATATGACGTAAATGAATCAATAAATAGTGATTTTTATGCACTTGATATCTGTAATATGAGAGTAAATTTAAATGTATTGTATCGTTGGAATATAGGACCAGGAAATACATACATTCGAATTGTGTGTATTTGTATGTTCATTTATATTGTATAAAAAGTATTAACAACAATACCGAACTCAAGGTAAATTCAGAAAGGGAAGTCCATCAAACCTGACAAAATCAAAGGCTCGGCTATTTGAACAAACGAAACGAATGGTAAACAGCCGTCATATTCTGATTTGGTACAGGTATTTTCGAAGAAAGTGGTGGGTTAAACCTGGTTTTATATGTAGCATAACCTCTCTCTTGTATGACTGTTGTTTATGTATATGCGCGTGTGTGACGTAAAACAAAAACAGTAATGAACTATAATATTAAAGTATCATCGATATACGATATAGATATTACAAATATTTTTTTTAAAGAGGACACGATTTTAAAGTGAAAAATGGATATGGGTTGAAGTGACATATTTTGGATATGAATAGAATATTTGAAGACCAATTTCCTTGTTGAAATCGTCCACAGGTTTTATTAAAAATTACAAGTCTAATCGGATATGATATGTAGCATGCCGTGAAATCAATAGGATATGGAGACCAGTATTATTGTCAGTCTCAAGGTTGTAGGAGTGATTGAGAGAGATATTATGTTGTAATTAAAACTAACAAAAATGAAAAAAAAATAATTTTGCACGTCCGAAGCGGTTTTCACGTCAGGAACCATCAAATCCAAACCAAGGATTTATAAGACATAAACACGTGAATAGCTATATGACTGAAAGGGACCTTAGAAAAAAATTGAATTCATTTAAGGTCAACTTTGCCTTGTGTAGTAAAACATATATATAAGATCATAAGTGCTGAATATTAAATTACCACACTTGACTTTGTAAGTGGGTTCAAAAGCTTCAATTATCTCCGAACAAAACACTTACGATTTACAAATGAAATCCACGTAATCTTTTATCTCTATTTTCTTAATATGAATGGTATAGTCTAACAATTGATACATATATAAAAATCATATTTCGTTGTAATTATTAGAATTTTGAAAGAAACACTGTAATAATGATGCATTGCTTAAATGCACCTACACAGTTACGTAAAGGGACCAGTAAGGATTTTATTATGATATGAAATTTGATCTATGTAGTATCCCATTTGAAAATCTGTATTAATTATGTGCATATAATATATATATATCTATATGAAAAAACAAAATTTCATATTTTCATTGATTGCGTTAAGTAGTGTTGATAACTAAAAATAAACAGTATAATGTAAAAAGTATACATATCGAACCTTTATGTTTGTTTGGGTTACTCACCCAATTTGGTCAATATAACGGAAATTTTAACAACAGTTTTCTATAATACCAGTAGCTAGCTATAAAACGAGGTTTAACCAACCATTTTCATTGGCAAATACCTGCACCAAATAAGGAATATGACAGGTGTTTTCCACTCGTTCCGTTGGTTAATAACGTTTGATTTTGTCCGTTTTATGGACTTCCCTTTTGAATAAATTTTGCCTTTGAGTTCGGTATTTTGTTATACTTTAATAATTTGGAGTTTTAATGCATTTTACAGGCGTTTGCCTTCTGAAAAATATTGGCTTACATTAGTTCCAAAATATAATTGAATTTTACAGAAGTTATGTTATTCTGTGCATGCTTTCAGAAAACAAATCGAGTGATTTGAGTAAAAACTATGACTTTCAAAGTGTTTTATGATTATATCTATAATGTCATAACTGACGAGATGTTCTAAATAAATAGACAAAATTAGGTAATATGTGATTGGTGGGTCGAAAGCCTACTCATAAAATTTTTCGTTATCTTATTTTGGATATTAAAGGACCAGATAAGATATGAATTCAACGTAGAATACATTATAAAACTCATGCTGAGGTATTTTGACTCCTTTATGCCGTTGAGAATAATATTTTAAAACAAATAACAATTGAAAAATTAGACACTAAGTAAATAAAATTTATGATATATGCCATTTGACTAACACAAATGGATATGTTTAGCCTCACATTGGAATGCATTACACTCATATAGATTTTCATGATTCATATATGGACTACTACTAAATATCTCATAAATCAAGGAACATTGTGTATATACATGAAAGCCGAAAAAATCGTAAAAGCAATTCAATACAAAGTTAGACCAAAGACAGGCGAAAATATCAAAGGGATGTTCAAACTCATAAGTCCAAAACAAACTGAAAACGGCATGACCAGGTGTCGCGACAGAATAATGCATTATTATACATTCGTATTCAGTAATAGATGCAACAAAAAGGAACATGATATAGTCGATAATAATGTCAAAGTGATACATTGTATCAGAGGCTGTATGTTTTGCATTTTGGTTTATAAATATAATCACTTTAATTGCAATGAGTTTTAGTCCAATATTACACTGTAAAAATTGTGCTTAGAGCCTACACATTTCCTAAACATGTTTAGGAAAATGTTTACATGCTATGCACATATAATTCCATAATGTCCCCAATCTAAACATGTTTAGAATTACAACATGTAATGCCCAACATGCTTAGAGCCTAAACATGTCATGACCTTTGCGATTAGAAAAGATACCACGTGATTGCGAACGCCGCATGTTTCCCGCCTGCAAATGCACAACAAAGGAATAAGGAATTCAGAACGGACCAGGAGAGCCGATTAAAAACACAACTGTACCAGGAATATATATATGTTTATGACTTCTATTGTAAGTACAATGTATATATTATCAAAATATAACTGTTACCTTTACTTAAGGTTTCAAAATTTGTTTACGTGATAAGGAATTTCACACTAAACCTTCCCCTTTTAAAGGATTTCCTTCCAAAATATTAAAAACAGAAAAAAAAAAAACTGTTGTACTTTAGATTTTGTGTTAAGTATAAATTGAAAATACTGTAGTAACGTCTGTGCTTAAAAACATATACTAAAAAAAATTAGGTTTAAAAAAAGAAATATGAACTTATCACGTGATTTTCAAAATGGAGATCCCCCGTCCCCTTTTTACAAACCTCAAATGTGGATCCTTGCCTGAACTCTGTCCAATAACTTAAAATGGATAATAAAAGCAATAGTTTTCGTTTTATCTAAACTTACGTTAGCATTCTTTATTTATTTATCAAATTAATTCGTGTAGAACAATATTTCTTTACATAATTTCAGAATACAGAAATGACAAATAGAGAAATTACTGTTAGTTTGGATGTAGCTTGTGAACCAACAAATTACAGAACAATAGCCAAAGCAATACAACAAAATGCAGGGTGAGTTATTTTATCTTTTTAGATACATGTAGGACATTTTTAACGTGTTATGTCGTTTGCAAAGGAAACTGTTTTCATGATCTTTTCGTCCTTGAAAAGTTAAGACAAACTTTTAGCTTCAAATATTGATCACAGCCTTTGAAAGCTGCTGTTTGGCAGAAAAAAAGGGAAGGTAGGTAGATACATGTAGGCCAAACAATTTTATTATTTCACAAAACTGTGTTGGACAATGGACGGCAGGAAATAATATACTATACAATATTTATTTGTACACACAATTACGTTTTATATCTTTTATACATTAAATGGTTATGGTATGAAACAACATTTATTAGTACAATTATTTAATTGATGTATTTCTATTTCAGTTTAGAAACCTAAACCTGAGAAGATAGAAAGTCACCAGAAAGGTTATAGTGGAAACTAAAACAAACTGAATAACAACTGCCACGGAATTGTGGAAGGACTGAAGGTGGATTTAAGCCTGGACATTGATAACATCATTTTGAGACTCATCTTTTACTATTACGTATGGGAGTTATCCTATCCTAAGCAGTATCAAATTCTAGAACTTTTTAGCATTACATTTTATAGGACCAAAAAGAATTTCATATGAATGCCAATTATGTAAATTATTGTAAAAAAAATTTAAAGTAGAAGACATTACTATGGAGAATAACAATTCTAATGGATCAACTATGTTAGCAAAGATATATGTACGCAGTTTATATTTATATAATCTACATATATCAGATGTATTTGTTTTTAAACTTTGTGAATAAAATGTAAAGAAATCAAATTTGCTTTTCTTATTTGTTTTAACCCTTTAAAGTATGATTATTTAACATAATATTTTACATTTATTGCATATACATGTTGTCTTTCATTGATGTACTGTAATGAAAGGATTTGTATCATGCACGGAAATACGAGGGAATAATGAATGTTAAGCAATTTTTAAATAGTTAGAAAAATCCTACACAAATATTTAAAATAAGCACCTTTAATGGCTGATAATTCATATATCTGTAAAAACAAATGTACCATAGCTAAAACAAAATCTTAAGTTTCAGACAAATTAAAATGAACTTCACGTACAACCTAAACAGGAGAATTCAGTGTCCACCAGTGCTTTTACAGCAAAAGCTACAAAACAAGAAATTTTAGAAAAACTATGAATATATATATGATTTGCATTGAAAAAGGTGTGTATTGAATAATTTACATGTTTACATTCTAAGCATGTTTAACCTAAACATGTCATCAGATTAAACACTTAAAGAACAAACACGTTAAGACTATAAGCACTTTTCTAAACATAGCTCCTAAACATGTAACCAATTCGTTAACATGAAATGTGCTTAGAAAAGTGTTTATGCCCTAAACACAATTTTACAGTGTAACCCGTTACATTCTAATGTGCCTGTAGTTCAGTGGTTGCCATTATTTCGTGTGTGTCAAATTTGCTTTTGTGAATCGTAAATTTTGTTTTGTTTTCCCAATTGAATTATTTTATATTTTTCATGTCGGGCATTTTATAGTCGACTATACGGTATGGGTTTTCTCATTGTTTAAGGCCGTATGTTTGCCTTTAATTTCTTAAATCCACTTCCTTATGAAATTTGGTGGATGGTTGTCTCATTGGCAATCATATCACATCTCCTTATTTTGATATTAATTTAGAAACATAGTTGAAACTGAAACAACACCGATGAAAATAAAACATAACTTTATGATCTGCAAAGTTTAATTACAATGGGGTATATTGGACTGGTTTATTAAGTATTAAAACAGAATTTAAAACTAGCTCATGATTTTAAAGATAATATTATGTCGAATTTTCCTTCAAAATTTAATTCAAAGCCGTGATAAATACATTATATAACATGTATAATGTTTAATTGCTCCAATCTGATGAGTTAAGCCATTTTCAACTGATTTGTATAATTTATTCTTATTATGTGCGGTTACAATGCTGTCTCAGGTTAGAGGGAGGGTTGTCGCATTGGCAATCTTCCACATCTTCTTATTTTTATATTGCGTTGTAACTCCAACTGACACCATTTGACTTTAAACTGTTCTATTAAGGTGTTTTGGCATTGTGAGGGTCCAAAAGTTCAGTATGAGACCCAATTGATGATCTATAGATTACCTGAAGAATGTTATTTAATATAATCAAAGTACTGATCGCAAGTTCTGGTGGATGGTCACAAGCACTTGTCTCAGAAAAAATCACATCTCTATACTTGAAAGTTAGGTTAATTTTTATTAGATATATTTTTCTGAGACAAGTCCTTTATGGATGATGAAAAATGACAGGAATTCAACCTCAACGTAATAATTAGTATATTGTAGTGATATAATCATTTGTTATCAGTATACTTTGGTTTGTTGTTATATATTATATTAATATTTGTATACCAGTTATATATATAGCAGATCATCTTAATTACTCTACAGACAAATTTTCATCCATTTATACATCATTCTATTCTACTATTCTAATGATAGTGCAGTGCAAGTGCATAGTGGATACTCTTCTATAATAATTCTTTTTCTAATAGATTGGATTTGAGTAGGCATTCATATTTTCCCGCTTTTGTTGCAAAACGTTCTCGAGATATTCTTCCGCATGCGTTAACACAAATTTTCGGTATCCATGATTTGTTATTGATATATATATTTCTCATGACTAAACATTTTCATACATTTATCTATGTTCTTAAAAATTATTTTCATGAATATTTATTGATGAAATTAATATATAACAAGCGATAAGAAATGTTATTTTGCCATCGATAATATCGGCGTAATTATACTAAATACGTTCGGTTATCAGTCAAACGGTAAGGAAATTTCTGCGGCAACATAACACCGGTATGATCTCTCAAGGGCACATCTGATGTAAAAAGTATTATTCGACATAATACTTTTAATAATTTATAATGTCCTTATGTTTGAATTTGTATGCGTATTGTCGAAAAATTATAACTTATAGTTTTAAAAGTCGAGCCTTATATTTGTCCAGCAGATGTACTTACACCCAATATCCAACTCATAATACTAAATAATTCCATAACAAAAAATCAAATGCAAACCCAAACGTGTCTGATGAAAATTTTGAAGATTTCATTTGTGCTGCTAAAATATTATGAATACAGAATATTGGGCAAATGCAATAAACAATAAAGAAAAGAACATAAACAAGAAGGAATGTAGAAACATGATTCCCATCCAAACCTTCATTAATATCATGTCATATCAACACTGGACTGTTGATATCCGCAGGGACAAATATCGGTCGATAGTAGCATTGATCCATTTTTTGCAAAACCTCAATTAATAAACTTAAAATTTAGTGGCGGATGTTCTTAAACCCTGCTGACTGCCACTTGCGATTGCCAAATAAACGGATCACCGATGTTATAAATGGATCTTAATTATAAATTTAATACTAAAGAGAAACAATAAACTTGCGGAAAAGATGATATACCGCAAACAAAAGGAGCAGTGTTTTGTACACCATATCCGGATTTCGACAATTAATGTCTCTTCAGTGATGTTAGGAATCGAAACGGTATCTGGAAAGCCATACAATTTACCTCAATTTAGGATAGACTCTTGAATTTTGAGGAGTCAAAATAGGATGAACGGATCATATAAACCCGAAGGCAAATATAATACAAGCCCAAACGAAAAATATAAACAAGTCTAAATTGAAAACAACGTTCAAACCTATGATTGCGTTGGATAACAACCGCAATTTTATACGTGTGCATGCAAAACAAATTTCTTGTTAGAGGGTCTTAATACAGCACAAACAACATTTTCAAAAGACCAAAAAGTGAAAAGTATATTTTAACAAAATATATAGATATTTGTTTACGTCATTTCTTCTGCGTTATGGTTACCAAAATTGGTATATATTATATATATATTTACATTTTATAATGTATTGCGAATTACGTTTCGAAGGTAACGATTATTTAATTACAACTATGTACATCAATGTTATCAACATGTTTGTATGTTTCAGATAGATTATATAAAATCTGAAATACTTTTAGGTATTTTTAGTCCCACGTTCGAATTTTCTTTTCGCGTTGAAAATTTGCCTGAGTCCAATATCATATAACTAAACAAATTAAAATCAATTGGACTAGGAGAGTCCATTTCCTGATGAAACATCAGTACTTAAATCAGGAAATATTAAAATATATCAGTTCAAATACTTTGTCAAATCTTTGAAATCAATGGATAAAGACTGCTCATCAACTTAGGTAATCATTCGCATATTTTCTTTGTAAATTTTACATGTTCCATGACATCATTCTTAATATAGATAAAGTATCTCAAAGGAGCATGGCTTTGTTTGATAATTTTATGTTAAATATCCTGCTTTGTAGTTTTGTTAAAATTGTTTCCATTTCAGAATATCAATTAAGTGTTGCACAACAGTTTAATTCACGACAATTTGGAACGATGACCTTCACATAAATGATGTTGTTATTTTGTGACTTTAAAACAAATTAAGACAATTTAACGCAAAGCGATGACGTAAACAAATTATCAAAGGAGTAAGGAATACATTATTACTTGCATATTTGGAAGAAAATGAAAAAAAAAAAAAATACAACATTATAATTCTAAAATTAGGGTTGTCTTGTTAAGGATTTATAAATGAATGTCGCAGGTTTTTAATAGAACACCAGTGAACAGATAAATAATTTCTTAATTATTTGGTTTTATAATGTCGTTCGAATGCAAACAGATAGAGCCAATATTTCGTAATAGAACACTCAACATCTGAAAAAACTTTCAAACTTCATGTGTTTATTAATACAAAATTAAACGACTTGTTTGCTCCAAATCCGATCATGCTAATTACAAAACAAGAAGCTACCTTAAACAAGCATGGCAGATAGTCTCCAAATACTGCACTGTTTTGATATTCCGTATTTGTAATTTGAGTTAGAGCGTATTAAAGCAGCACCTCATTAATTTCTTTTCAATACATCGTCTATCTTTGCAGTTAACAAAAATACAGCATTTCAAACATTAACGGTTGCATTTAAAAAAGATTTGCTAACGTCAATCGCCAAATATTTGATGCATCTTCAAACAGCGATTAAATTCACAGCTAATATTAAGGGAGATTTTGCAAGGTAGGCGTCGACCGTGATGAAGGGCGGGAAATTTTAGCTGTCAATGATAAAATGGGAGTATGTATGAAAGGGACATCTACAAGCAAACTACAGACCACACGGATAATTGTTACAAGGGTTCTGTAAAGTGTAGAGAGCATGATACTCTATACACGATGCATATAATTTACCTTTCAAATATTGACAGAAAGTGCCTACAAATTCATACATCCAGAACAGCTATTTACATTTTAACTTTAACAAGGGTTTTACTGTCGGCGAAAGAACAAAAAGGAATTACCAGACTTCTTACATGATATAGACGAAAAAGTTGTATTCTAAAATAAAATATATGATACAAATATATGTTAATTTATATACAGCTTTTTAAAACTTAGAATGAAGCTTACTGTCCTTGTGTACCTTTGTTGTACATGGTTTTATTTACACATGGTGTATGTTGGAACAAGTATGTATTAAACCGGTTGCTATGTGCGTTGTTATCCATGTTATCTGTAAGCTGCAAGGGCAAAGGGTATATCATACGCATATAACACGTTGCTTTCGAGACGTTGCTAATACCAGTTTTATTAAAATTTGTCAGAAATGCACTACATTATATCTGGTTGCATGAGTTTGATAGCAGATGTTAAAGTAAGCGTGCACTGCGTTTATAAGGTAGGTGAAATATGTAACATATCATTATTTGCGAGTCATATGACACTTTAGATAATTGTCTGTCTTTAATTACAAACATTTACTTCAAAACGGACAAATGCATGTATTGGCCTAAATATGTCCGGAATATATAAGAAATCCTCTGTTTACGGTTTCCTGAATGTACGTGAATAAAACCACATACATTAATTTCTTCAGAGCAAACACGGTTTACATATCTATCTTCCTTTACGTCTGGCGTGTGCAATAGGTAATGAGTAAACACGTGATACTACACATAAGTTCTTTTAAGAAAGAAATTATCAATCAATTGATATAAATGTATTGTACTAATAATCTAAGCTTAATGCTTCCTCTGAACATTTGAAAGTCCCTGCTATGTATTGGTTACCTAAACATCCGTCAAATGTCGTTTCATAGCATCTTTTAGTAAGTTTCAACCACCAATTTGTGTTTTTAACTAAATGTAATTCCTGACTAAAATTATCGAGTTTATTATTAATTTTTGTTACTAGGCATATGGCAAATAATGAAAATAATAGTAATATTTGGATGCTTTCGATAAATTACAGGTTTTAATGGGCCTTTTTAATTCGGTTGACAGTTATGACTTTTACACGAAATATTATCAAGCCAACGTGTTTTGTTTTAGTTAAATAATTCTTTGAAAATCCGATAGCATATTTATTTGCTCACAATTATTTAAGGACTTTTTCTCTGATAAAATCTATTAAATTTATTTATTCAATAACACTTACCGTTACCTCAATGATATTTATGTTTTAGATAATCGGGAATTCTCTTAGTGCAGAATTTACCAAATGAAACCTACTTAATATAAACCTTTCCTTATTGAAAAATTTCCTTTTTAACTGTAATGTTGCTTATGTTCCTCCCTGTGGTGTGTGTATTTCCAACTCGTTCGCTATGCACGTTTCTATTGCGGCGTTTTTTATTGCAATGCACGTAATCTACGAATAACTTGTTAATTATCTAATTAGGAATTATGTAACATGAATTAAATGTATAAATACTTTTACTAGATACAAAACTTTTGGTATGACTTTGATCGATTCTGTTAACTTCTTTTTAGAAACGTGATATCACATCATATTTTTTATGGTTATTTTGATTATAAAGCCCATTTGTTGAAGATCATGAAAACTCATGGATTTTTTGAAAAAAATTCTAAAAGTATATCAACTAAACACAGTAGTACGAGCTTTCAGTAATGTTTTTATCGGTTCTAACATCGAATTGTTTTTGATAAATCAAAACATACCCAACTATATATTGCTAAACATTAAAACAAACTGCATCTTCGCAATATTGTGTACTTATATTGTGGCATTGTGCAAGGTCATTGTTTTTATCTGACTGTTTATGAAGACTTCGTCGGATATGTACTGATTGAAACTTTAGTCTGGGAGAATATGATTAATTTATTAATTGTTATAGGCTTTGAGCTTGTTTTCAGTTACTGTGCGTTCTCTTACATTGGTCCTTTGTTTTTTTTTGTATTTATTTTAGATGTTTGTTGTGCGTCGTGCCAATATGATGAGTCCATCCATTTCAACTAGTTCTTACATATTTGTTGTTATTTTTGTGCTGTCACACGTAATGGGAGGTTTTGGCACTCACATATATGTTAGACCGAAACATGTTTTGTTTGTGTCTGTATAAATTCTGGAGCCGTAATGCATTTTGTGTCTGTCAAAGTTGTAATTCGTGTATTGTTTTATCATAAGTTAGGTCGTTTTTTTTACTTTGTCATATCGGGGCCTCCTATGGATAACTATTCGGTATGGGTTTTGCATATTTTTTAAGGCCGTTTTACTACCTTCAATTGCTTGAATCAACTTCATTTGGATATAGTGAATACTGAATAAATGTGTGTTAAAAAAATGTTTGTTTTGGGGTAGGTGAAACAGATTTCAAGCGATTCTAAGTCCTTTAAACATTTCAGTCGATGTACATCCTTTAATAAACAAACAAACATCCATACATCCATAAAGTATTTTGTTTAGCCTGTTTAGCACTCTTTTTTGCACAAGATCAAATGTTTAACTGTTGAATAAAAGATGGATTTTGAATTAAAAAAAAAAAAATGAAAACGAAAAGGCAACAATTTTATAAATAAAGACTGGCACGACTACTTGTACACGATAAGCTGTTCGCATTGATCATATCTCAAAAACATTGTTCATCATTTTAGTTCATGCAGTCAATTTTATAAATGAGTCACCTGGGACAACAATCATCATGAAATATAACTACACAGCTAAAACGGTAGACTGGATTGGTCCAAATCATGAAAATAAAGGGTTTGGTTTAGAAGAGAAAGATATGTATGGCATAAAGAGATTATGGAATGTAACCGACTATACGAATAATGGACATTTAAATCCAAAACTGCCCCATGCAAAACGTCTTCAAATTGTTGGTGATGAGAAAGGACAGTTTTATCTTCAAGTAGAAAATATTTCTCTTTATGATGCAGGTCTTTACAGATGTCAAATGATTATAAACGAATCTGTAATAATGGAAACTTTTATTATTCAAATAAATCGTAAGTATTCGATTCATTTCTTAGTATAACGTCACAGTACCCAAATTGCACCGAGTACCCAAATTGCACCCATTTAGCAAAAATAGCAGCGTACATCTTACAAGTGTTCCTAGAGACTAAACAATTTGTGTTTTTATGATTTGACATTATGCACGTGTTTCAACACAGCTAAATATATTTAAATACACACACAACGTTCACAGTATATATCAACAGATGAAGTATTTACTGGAAAAGATCAAACCTAGGTAAACGTCCACAAAAAGTCAACTTTTAAAAATTACAATTAAAATATGTTACAGGCATCCATTTCTTAAAACAATAACAGTAAGCATTGATTATTGTCAAACTGCTCTAAAAAATTGGAGAAATAAAACAAAACATTAGTAACTCGATTTTTACAGAATGATGTGAATTTAAGCATGGATGCAATTTGAATACTCCTCATTACAGAATCATGGATCGTTCGGAGTTTGGGTCGAACCCATTTTTCTATGATTCAATATGGATTCAAAATTAAATTGGTGGAACTATACATTAAATGAGGATACATCTACAAAATGAACACAGAATGCAAACTTTTGTCTTGATCATAAATACACGTAGGTGACAAAACTGCCAAAATAGGTACAATTTGGGTACCCGCACGTTACATAACTTGCTATTCGTTAAAATTTTGTTTTAGAAGTGTAGTAGTAAGACGAACACTTAAAATGAGATGTACATATTAAATTGCTTTTGTTCATTTAGTTGGCATGCAAAGGGCAACACACCGTTAATTTTAAAGTGAAAATTGAAAGAAATTAAAAAAAAAAGATTCTAGTTTACAATATTTTTGGGAAAACATTAGGAATATGTCCATTTAACTTTTATTTTAACATTACAGAGTTAATCGAACTGGACATAACCTATGACCCATTCGTGCCTTTAAAAGAAGGACAATCATTAAACATGTGCTGTCATTCAAATAGTACTGTATTAAATCAGACATTACGATGGTTTAATGAACAACGTGGTTTGCAAGAGCCGCCTATGTCATCAGAAGCTTGTTTATATTTCAAAAACTTAAGTCGCAACGATAGCGGTAATTACACTTGTATAGCAGAATACGAAGGCGAGATAGGAACTAAAGATATAATACTTTCTGTTTCATGTAAGTAAATTGTTGTACTTGTATTCAATAATATTAAAACAGGCAATATAATGTCACTTTTTAATAAAGCTTATTGCTCTGGTTGTAAGACAAAAATATATAGAAAATAATATATATATTGTTTGTAATGAAGGGGAAATTCAAATGACCAGTAAAGATATAGTTATTAAGGTGGCTGGGGCGTCTTAATTAAAATCCATAGAATTTTTAATAATTTGTCAAAATGAAGTTTTTCTCATGCTTTATTCAAAAATATAATAAAAGTATGGGTCACTGGATTTTTTCACGCTACAGGTTGAGCAATTTTTAAGATTTTGTATAGATTATGCATGGAAAATCCAATTTTGTGTGATAAAAGAAAACTACATGGTAGAATTTTAAGATAAAATATGAGAAGATAGCTCTTATAACATGCTTTCAGATAAGAATAAGAAAAAATGGGGTCGCCGATCTTGTTTTCTTGCTACATATTAAAATAGGTAAATTCACAACACTTTCTATTGTAAAATTAGTTTATCTGAGTTATCTCCCCTACTATCTGAGTTATTTCTCCTTATTTGGCAAAGTTGAAAAACAAAATTAATCAAACACAAATATGATGTTTTTTTTTAGAAATTACAGCCGCAAATATGACAAAACACATAATTTTGCTACATTTACATCAAAAGTCTTACACATGAATTACATACTACCCTGAAAATTTGCACATTTCATTAAAGATCTAAACCAATTGTTATCTGCTACTTCAAAATCCAAGATGGAGGAAGACACCGAGCCACCTTAAAGAGTATATTAAAACATTTTGACCTTCTACACCTAAATTTGATTTTTTGGGGGGATATATTTAGACTTACGTACTCAGACTTTCGGCTCTTTATTGGAAAACATAAAAACATATATGCTGGCACATTGTTGGTCTCTTGGTCAAAGTGTTGTATAACTGATGTTTAAACTGGTTTGTAGTAATGATTTTTTAAGTGTTACATACATTTAAAGATGTTTAGGTTTGTACGTTCCTGAATCTGGTAAATCCAGAAAAAGCACTACCATTTTTATGTTCATTTTCATTTGAATAATTTTTACTGGAACACGGACCAGAAGTGCAGGTGTTGTAATTTCAGATATCAGATTTGGGAGCAATATATTCATTGTTCGATATTACATTTCCGCTAGGCTTTTTAATTTTTGTGTAATATACAATTGGTAATTCAGTATTATCAAAATATAAAAGAAGAAGTTTTCGTGCATAACTATAAGTGATCAGTAAAAATGTTACTTTACATCTTTAAGTTTCAAATAATAACTGAGAGGTCTTTCGTAAAAGAGATTGAAAGTGAAAATATAATACACCGGAAAATGATGAATTTTTTTTTACAATGAGTTAACTGAAGTTTTCGAAGTAAATGAAATTTCCCTTTATTTTGAAGATATTGAAAGAAGCATTAGAATTATCAGACGAATGGCGACTTCTCCAGTTATTATAATTAATTCATATACCGTGTGATCTTCCATTACAGTTTCTGCTGAGGGTTATGACTATGCAATCAATAATTGATTGTTGTTTGCTTATCGTCCAAATGCAAATATTTCATTGATATAAATTTTCACCATATCCTATAATTTGTTTTTCTACACAAGAAGGGGCAGACATTAGACCTGATTGTAAAAATAAAATACTTAATGTGTATTTCTGCCTTGCAACAGGTAGCCCACATTTCTTTCTATAGCTCGGTCATTTCAGTCAGAATGGTTCATGTGATATAATTATTTGTAGACGTTCAATTGTTTCGTGTTCGTCGATTATTTTTTATTCATCTTAATTAATATAATATGGGAATTTTCTAAAATTGATAAACTAAAATCTCAATATTATGTCTTGTGTGCGTTTTATGAATCAGCTATAAATAAAATTGAAAATACAAAAATACAAAGAATAAGTGAGCATACACAAATAAATTCTTTTAAACTGAACATGAAATAGTGATAGGGATGTAAATTTGGAAACCGTTGCTAGTAGTTATCAGTCATGAATACATAATGACAAATTGGTAAGGAGTGTTCTCACGGAGGCATCAACTAAGATATACTGGTGCAAAAAAAAAACCAAAAATAAACATCGAGTTTTAAACTTGTTACTCAATTGACTGAGTGATGGAAGTTGTTATAACATTATTATGGGTTATCGGTTTTCCGTTGCTTAATTTGAAATATATCGTTTTTCTGTTTTGTGGAATGGGGTATAGGGGTGTTTGATGATAAGAATTTGGTGATGGGGGACTCGATTGTTTTTAAATTACATCTAATGTAATATTTGTTGCCTTATCTGTATTGAAAAAAAAAAAGATTTTGCCAAATTACATACCGTGGATTCATTTATTCCTGCGGACAAGATTTACGCTGTTTGAGGACAAATTGTATTTTCGTGCATAATTGGTTTCATGGTTGCGACTAATTCTCCAAACAATCCTTTATCCAATTTGCAGTATGTTGAAAGCCCATGACTGTCACGAAAGTTAATACCATAGTAATGATGATCGAATCACTATACTGTATATCACTGTATTATACGTCTTTGTGTTATTGATTAAAATAAATAGTTACTGATATTCTAATAATTATAGTTTTCAAACTTGAGCATAGTAAATGATGGTTTTGTCTCAAATCGTAGTCTAACATATTTAATAGTTCAAATAATAATGACAAAAGGATCGGGCATATGTTATACAAATTGAAATTGTCTTCTCTATTACGTAAACTACTTAGTTTTGAAGCAAAATAAATAAAGTCTTTATCGATAAAAAAAAAAAAAAAAGAAGGAAAATAAAGACACGAAACTTATGTTTATACGATCGCACTAACCACGCTTGTAAATTATTTATTCGGTAATTATAGTTGTCCTTTTACGCATGGGATTACAAATTTAAAGATCAGTACATTTCAATTGAGCATGATTGTATAGATATTTACCTTTTTAGACAGTCCAGGAGTCACGTTTGTATATGAAAACTACACTGAAAGTGACAGGTACCGGCACATACAGTGCAATGCCAATGGCTATCCAAGGAACTACACCTATAAACAATGGGTGCACACGTCCTTTTTTGATGAACATATTAGATATCTAACTGGAAACGCAACTGGCTATTTGAGACTACCAACTCATAAAAGACAATTTCGATACCAGGATAGTGGTGTATATGTATGCAGTGTTTCAAACGGAGTATCGGACAATAGTGGACAATTTTTTCAGAAAGACCGAGCATATGTCATTTCAAAAGGTAAAGACTTAATGACAAAATACTACAATTTTTTTATAACATTGAATACTATTCCATGTTTACATAAAAAGCAGTATGGTGAAGATGTTTATCAGACAACTAGCATTTGAAATACTAGAAAATAATCATAAATTGCTGTATTTTATTTTAACAAACGTTACACAATCTTTAGAATACGCTATATAGTTTGCTATGAAACTATTTTCTGTAAATGGAATGTTTGTTTTTGTCACGTTTTTAATTAAAGTAAGACGACCTAAGTGTCGAACAAAGTGGTAAGATGTGAAAATACTGATATATAATATATACGATTTGCTGTTTGATCAATTAAACATATACGGCTCTTGTAATGGCAATTTTAGTTATATTTATGTATTAATTGAAGGACATTCTACTTAATCTAGGGTCGCCTATTTTTGTTGAAGATAACAAATATAAACAGTATGGTAACAAAGGACACCACTTCGACGTTAAAGTGAAAGTGTTTAGTTTTTCGAATATAACATGTCAACATATTTCATCTAAAAGCGGTATGCGAATGCAACTGTTTGTGATGATCAACCGTGTAAAAATGTGGGCTGATTTCTACGGTAAAAATATTAAAGTAATTGGATGGGCTGTAGTTTTCAGAATTCCAGATTTAAGTAAAACAGATTTTAAAGAATACGTAATTACGATTTGCAATGAATTTGGAAATGCAAGCTTTACCCTCGAATTACTACCGGAAGGTGAGTAGAGTACAATAAAGATCAAATGACGTATCATTTTACAATAATTAAAACATATTTTCGTTATCAACGAAACTTTTAAACTATAGTAAAGATTATTTTGTTTGCTGTTTTTCGTGAATCTGAAAGACGAAGTCAACGTTCTTCATATTTCATCACATTTTTCGAATGCCAATTAAAACGGTTAACGTTGTTACCACTGGTTGTGTAGCTGGATAGCAAATGTCCTCTTATAACACTGAAAGGGAAGAAACAGTACTATAAATCCATGCTTAATGAAAGACTTACAGTGGAGATCACTTCTAACCTCTCATTAGAACTGTCAGAATAATCTGTCATAGAACTGTTCTAAACTGTCCTAGAACAGTTCTACCTAGAACAGTTCTACCCTAGTGTTCTAAGTAGAACTGTCAGAATCAGTTCTAGGTAGAACTGACTAAATCAGTTCTAGGTAGAACTGTCAGGATCAGTTCTAGGGTAGAACTGTCTAAACTGTTCTAGGTAGAACTGTCCAAATCAGTTCTAACCGTAGAACTGACTAAATCAGTCAGGACTGTAGAACAGTTCTAAATGACGTCACTGCAGTAAGGGCATCTTTTAATTTAGAAGAAAAAAATCAGTTCAAATTACTTTACACTATTATAGCAGTTTATTTTAAATATTTTTACTGATCAAACGTTACATGTTACATGTAATATCAAAGCGGATAGAAAGGTTATCCAACTCATCGGAGAAATATTTTTATAATGATCGCATATAAACATCATGGTTTACGTTGCTTCGTTCCCCGTTTTTAACAGGCCCTTCCTAAATATAAACTGCATTTAATTCATGGATTTTAATCGTAATTTACCTTGTTTGCCTTGAATTTACATTCATGATTTAAGATTCTGTTTTGACAAATGTTCAAACGAAAACTGTACAGTGGATGAATTATGGGATATTAATGAAATACGTGTTGTATAAGTACAAAATGTATGTACATTTACACCATCTCGTCAATTTAGACAGACTTATCCATAACGATTATAAATGATATCTGGGACGTCCGAAAATATACTCGATCTGAACATGAATGAAATATTTGCCCTAGACACAAGGCTACAAACAAAATCAACCATTCTTCAAAATATATTAACAGTATACTATTCCAAGAAGAGAACTTCTCATACTTTTCATTTTAAAGTATATGAATCAGTCATGTGAGTGTTGGATGATGCCGTTAAATAGTTTTGTTTAAAAAAAAACCACCACGAACCACTGACTTTAGTGACGGTTCATTATTATAGATATAGAGAGGAAATAAGAGCACTCTAAATTGGTGAGGACAAAGTTTTGTAGTCATGTTAGTCAAATAGGCAGTTTTGGTTGATGCGGTTGATGGGAGTCTGGGACGTCAGAATAATATACTCGATCTGAACATGAATGAAATATTTGCCCCTGGACGTTAGGCTAGAAACAAAATCAATCATTCTTCAAAATATATTAACAGTATACTACAATCCAAGAAGAGACTTCTCATACTTTTCATTTTAAAGTATATGAATCAGTCATGTGAGTGTTGGATGATGCCGTTAAATAGTTTTGTTTAAAAAACAAACCATCACGAACCACTGACTTTTATAGTGACGGTTCATTATTATGGATAGTGGAAATAATAGCACTCTAAATTGATGTGGACAGAAATATTATTGGTTTACAATGAGGCCATGTATATTTACATGATAAAGTGTAAATATGTTCAGTTATGGTTGATGCGGTCAAAGAATTTTGTTAAAACGACTCAGTCTGATATATCGAAACTACTGAAATTTGGTTACGATTCAATATTTTGAATAAAAAGAGGACATGCTGGTACTCTAATTTGATGTGGAAATTTTTTTGTAGTCATTGTGTTCCTATATTGCTGTCATTTGTATTATACAATCTATCGATTCGTGATATGTAAATATAAGTGATTTACTATGCGGCTATATATATATTAAGATTTACATAATAAAGTGCAAGTACAAAGCATGTATGGTCAGTTTTGGTTGATGCTGTCGCATATGGTCAGTTTTGGTTGATGCTGTCAAATATGGTCAGTTTTGGTTGATTTGGACAAATAATTTTGTTATATGAGTCAGTTTAAGATATCAAAACTACTGAAATTAGTTTACAATTCAAAATTCTGAATAAAAAAGAGGATATGCTGGCGTTATAAACTGATGCGAGCATAATCTTGTAGTCCTTGTTTTCCAATATTGCTGTCAACTGTATTAAACAATCCATCCTGATATCAAAATATAAGTGATTTACTTCGCGGCTATTAAGATTTACATAATAAAGTGCAAATATGGTCAGTTTTGGTTGATGCGGACAAATAATTTTGTTATACCAGTCAGTCTGAAGTATGAAAACTACTGATATTTGTTCATGGTGCAATATTTTGAATAAAAACAGGACATGCTGGCCTTCTAAATTGATGCAAACAAAATTTGGTAGTCATTGTGTTCCAATATTGCTATCATTTGTATAATACAATCCATTCTTACATAAAAATATTACAGATTTACTTTGCGACTATAACATGTATAAGATTTACATAAAAGAGCAAATATGGTCAGTTTTGGTTTATGCGGTCAAATATGGTCAGTTTTGGTTGATGCTGTTAAATATGGTCAGTTTTGGTGGACGCGGACAAATAATTTTGTTACACGAGTCAGTCTGAGGTATGAAAACTACTGATATTTGCTTCTGATACAATATTTTGAATTAAAAGGAAATGCTGGCACTCTCAGTGGATGCGAAAAATAATTTGTGGTCATTGATTTCCAATATTGCGGTTATTTGTATACTGCAGTCCCTCATGACCTAAAATTATAACTGAATAACTGTGCAGCTATATAAAATTACATAAAAAGCAAATATGGTCAGTTTTGGTTGATGCGATTAAAAGATTTTATTACAAGAGTCAGTCTGAGGTATGAAAACTACTGATATTTGTTTACATTCAATATTTTGAATAAAAGAGGACATGCTGGCACTATAAATTGATGGGAACAACATTGTATGGTCATTTTTTCCAATATTGCTGTAACTTGTATATTACAGTCACTCTTGACCTAAAATTATAACTGAATTACTGTGCAGCTATATAGATTTGCAGAAAAAGACCAAATAATGTCAGTTTAGGTTGATGCTGTCAAAAGATTTTTGTTAAACGGGTCCGTGCGAGGTATGAAAACTACTCGTAAACAGATATCATATTTGTTTACGATTCAATATTTTGAATAAAAGAGGACCTGCCTCCACTATTAACATGATTAATTGATGCAAACGAAATTTGGTTGTCATTGTTTTCAAATATAATTGCTGTCATTTGTACAATCCATCCTTGCCTAAAAATATAACTGTACAACTGCAGTGTGCGACTACATGTATATAGATTTACATGATGAAGTGCAAATATGGTCAGTTAAAGTTTAATTTAAAACATTTATTTATAGTCGATTGGGAAACAAGTTATTATATTTGGTTAATGAGGTCAAATAATTTCTGTTATACGAGTCATCCTGACTCCCGGAATGACAAATGTAAAACAATTCAAACGAGAAAACTAACGGCCTAATTTATGTACAAAAAATGAACGAAAAACAAATAATTTATGTAACACATCAACAAAAGAAAACCATATAATAATGTATATATCAATTCTAGCCGTAGAATTCATCAATCAATTCTAGCCGTAGAATTTATAAATCAATTCTAGCCGTATAATTTATAAATCAATTCAAGCCGTAGAATTTATAAATCAATTCTAGCCGTAGAATTTATAAATCAATTCTAACCGTAGAACTGTTCTAGTCTTAGAACTGTTCTAGAAGTAGAACTGACTAAAGATTTGGTCAGTTCTAGGTAGAACTGTCTAAAACTGTTCTAGGGTAGAACTGTCAGGATAAGTTCTATGTAGAACTGTCCAAATCAGTTCTAGGTAGAACTGACCAAATCAGTTCTAGGTTAGAACTGTTCTAGCTAGAACTGTCTAAAAGGTGTCAGGCTGACAGTTCTACATACTGTCCTAGAACAGTTCTCTTGACAGATTCTGACAGATTTAATGAAAGGTTAGAAGTGATCTCCACTGTATAGTTAAAATTGTTAAGCACAATATAGACAAAATGTCAACCAAATTACCCAATACTTATAACATGTACTAGTAATCACAGAGTACCCGAAAATATCCGATAACAAATTTTTCCGCAGCTTTTTCAAAAGTTTGAGTTAAATTCAAATTATCAAAGTTTGTTCTAAGTTTTATTGTTTTATTGTTTTTGTCTGAAAACACAGACTTAATGACCTTATTAATTCAGCTTTTATAATCATGCAAGTTGGTGCTACAGTAACGTATCTGTTTTTTTAATTATTCGTGACCTCTGTTAACTTATTTGTTTTGTACCGGTAAGCTGAACTTTAAAGTCTTGTTTTGTTTTGAAAAGTTTTTCCGCGATTTTATTCAACTTTTTAAGGATTTTCGACATAAGTGTAAAGATGCCAATCATATATAGAAATAAAAGATGAGGTATGAGTACCAATGAGACAATTCTCCATCAAGTCACAATGTGTAAAAGTAAACAGTTATAGGTCAAAGTACGGCCTTCAACACGGAGCCTTGGCTCACACCGAACAGCAAGCTATAAAGGGTCCCAAAATTACTAGTGTAAAACAATTCAAACAGGAAAACCAACGGTCTAATCTATATAAAAACGAGAAACGAGAAACACTTAAGAACCACATCAACAAACGACAACCACTGAAACAGGTTCCTGACTTAGGACAGGTGCAAACAAATGCAGCGGGTTTAAACGTTTTAACAGGCGCCAACCTTCACCCTAACCTGAAATAGTAGTGTAACATTACAACATAGAAAGACACACTATAAAATATCAATTGAAATGGCTTAGCTCAATCAAAAGACATATTAACAAAAACAGGTAAACATACACCGAACGAATAAATTTTATCTATGACACAATATAAATACAATATTAAATAAAAAGGGGATGTAAAACAATGTCAAAAGACAACTAAAACCTTGGACAAAATGGCGTTAAATAAAATAAAGACGAAGTCAACGTTCTTCATATTTCATCACATTTTTCGAATGCCAATTAAGACGGTTAACGTTGTTACCACTGATTGTGTAGCTGGATAGCAAATGTCCTCTTAAAACACTGAAAGGGAAGAAACAGTACTATAAATCCATGCTTAATGAAAGACTTACAGTGGAGATCACTTCTAACCTCTCATTAGAACTGTCAGAATAATCTGTCATAGAACTGTTCTAAACTGTCCTAGAACAGTTCTACCTAGAACAGTTCTACCCTAGTGTTCTAAGTAGAACTGTCAGAATCAGTTCTAGGTAGAACTGACTAAATCAGTTCTAGGTAGAACTGTCAGGATCAGTTCTAGGGTAGAACTGTCTAAACTGTTCTAGGTAGAACTGTCCAAATCAGTTCTAACCGTAGAACTGACTAAATCAGTCAGGACTGTAGAACAGTTCTAAATGACGTCACTGCAGTAAGGGCATCTTATAATTTAGAAGAAAAAAATCAGTTCAAATTACTTTACTCTATTATAGCAGGTTTTTTTTATATATTTTACTGATCAAACGTTACATGTTACATGTAATATCGAAGCGGATAGAAAGGTTATCCAACTCATCGGAGAAATATTTTTATAATGATCGCATATAAACATCATGGTTTACGTTGCTTCGTTCCCCGTTTTTAACAGGCCCTTCCTAAATATAAACTGCATTTAATTCATGGATTTTTAATCGTAATTTACCTTGTTTGCCTTGGATTTACATTCATGATTTAAGATTCTGTTTTGACAAATGTTCAAACGAAAACTGTACAGTGGATGAATTATGGGATATTAATGAAATACGTGTTGTATAAGTACAAAATGTATGTACATTTGCACCATCTCGTCAATTTAGACAGACTTATCCATAACGATTATAAATGATATCTGGGACGTCCGAAAATATACTCGATCTGAACATGAATGAAATATTTGCCCTAGACACAAGGCTACAAACAAAATCAACCATTCTTCAAAATATATTAACAGTATACTATTCCAAGAAGAGAACTTCTCATACTTTTCATTTTAAAGTATATGAATCAGTCATGTGAGTGTTGGATGATGCCGTTAAATAGTTTTGTTTAAAAAAAAACCACCACGAACCACTGACTTTAGTGACGGTTCATTATTATGGATATAGAGAGGAAATAAGAGCACTCTAAATTGGTGAGGACAAAGTTTTGTAGTCATGTTAGTCAAATAGGCAGTTTTGGTTGATGCGGTTGATGGGAGTCTGGGACGTCAGAATAATATACTCGATCTGAACATGAATGAAATATTTGCCCCTGGACGTTAGGCTAGAAACAAAATCAATCATTCTTCAAAATATATTAACAGTATACTACAATCCAAGAAGAGAACTTCTCATACTTTTCATTTTAAAGTATATGAATCAGTCATGTGAGTGTTGGATGATGCCGTTAAATAGTTTTGTTTAAAAAACAAACCATCACGAACCACTGACTTTTATAGTGACGGTTCATTATTATGGATAGTGGAAATAATAGCACTCTAAATTGATGTGGACAGAAATATTATTGGTTTACAATGAGGCCATGTATATTTACATGATAAAGTGTAAATATGTTCAGTTATGGTTGATGCGGTCAAAGAATTTTGTTAAAACGACTCAGTCTGATATATCGAAACTACTGAAATTTGGTTACGATTCAATATTTTGAATAAAAGAGGACATGCTGGTACTCTAATTTGATGTCGAAATTTTTTGTAGTCATTATGTTCCTATATTGCTGTCATTTGTATTATACAATCTATCGATTCGTGATATGTAAATATAAGTGATTTACTATGCGGCTATATATATATTAAGATTTACATAATAAAGTGCAAGTACAAAGCATGTATGGTCAGTTTTGGTTGATGCTGTCGCATATGGTCAGTTTTGGTTGATGCTGTCAAATATGGTCAGTTTTGGTTGATTTGGACAAATAATTTTGTTATATGAGTCAGTTTAAGATATCAAAACTACTGAAATTAGTTTACGATTCAAAATTTTGAATAAAAAAGAGGATATGCTGGCACTATAAACTGATGCGAGCATAATCTTGTAGTCCTTGTTTTCCAATATTGCTGTCAATTGTATTAAACAATCCATCCTGATATCAAAATATAAGTGATTTACTTTGCGGCTATTAAGATTTACATAATAAAGTGCAAATATGGTCAGTTTTGGTTGATGCGGACAAATAATTTTGTTATACCAGTCAGTCTGAGGTATGAAAACTACTGATATTTGTTTATGATGCAATATTTTGAATAAAAACAGGACATGCTGGCACTCTAAATTGATGCAAACAAAATTTGGTAGTCATTGTGTTCCAATATTGCTATCATTTGTATAATACAATCCATCCTTACATAAAAATATTACAGATTTACTTTGCGACTATAACATGTATAAGATTTACAAAAAAAGAGCAAATATGGTCAGTTTTGGTTTATGCGGTCAAATATGGTCAGTTTTGGTTGATGCTGTCAAATATGGTCAGTTTTGGTGGACGCGGACAAATAATTTTGTTACACGAGTCAGTCTGAGGTATGAAAACTACTGATATTTGCTTCTGATACAATATTTTGAATTAAAAGGAAATGCTGGCACTCTCAGTGGATGCGAAAAATAATTTGTGGTCATTGATTTCCAATATTGCGGTTATTTGTATACTGCAGTCCCTCATGACCTAAAATTATAACTGAATAACTGTGCAGCTATATAAAATTACATAAAAAAAGCAAATATGGTCAGTTTTGGTTGATGCGATTAAAAGATTTTATTACAAGAGTCAGTCTGAGGTATGAAAACTACTGATATTTGTTTACATTCAATATTTTGAATAAAAGAGGACATGCTGGCACTATAAATTGATGGGAACAACATTGTATGGTCATTTTTTCCAATATTGCTGTAACTTGTATATTACAGTCACTCTTGACCTAAAATTATAACTGAATTACTGTGCAGCTATATAGATTTGCAGAAAAAGACCAAATAATGTCAGTTTAGGTTGATGCTGTCAAAAGATTTTTGTTAAACGGGTCCGTGCGAGGTATGAAAACTACTCGTAAACAGATATCATATTTGTTTACGATTCAATATTTTGAATAAAAGAGGACCTGCCTCCACTATTAACATGATTAATTGATGCAAACGAAATTTGGTTGTCATTGTTTTCAAATATAATTGCTGTCATTTGTACAATCCATCCTTGCCTAAAAATATAACTGTACAACTGCAGTGTGCGGCTACATGTATATAGATTTACATGATGAAGTGCAAATATGGTCAGTTAAAGTTTAATTTAAAAACATTTATTTATAGTGGATTGGGAAACAAGTTATTATATTTGGTTAATGAGGTCAAATAATTTTGTTATACGAGTCATCCTGACTCCCGGAATGACAAATGTAAAACAATTCAAACGAGAAAACTAACGGCCTAATTTATGTACAAAAAATGAACGAAAAACAAATAATTTATGTAACACATCAACAAAAGAAAACCATATAATAATGTATATATCAATTCTAGCCGTAGAATTCATAAATCAATTCTAGCCGTAGAATTTATAAATCAATTCTAGCCGTAGAATTTATAAATCAATTCAAGCCGTAGAATTTATAAATCAATTCTAGCCGTAGAATTTATAAATCAATTCTAACCGTAGAACTGTTCTAGTCGTAGAACTGTTCTAGAAGTAGAACTGACTAAAGATTTGGTCAGTTCTAGGTAGAACTGTCTAAAACTGTTCTAGGGTAGAACTGTCAGGATAAGTTCTATGTAGAACTGTCCAAATCAGTTCTAGGTAGAACTGACCAAATCAGTTCTAGGTTAGAACTGTTCTAGCTAGAACTGTCTAAAAGGTGTCAGGCTGACAGTTCTACATACTGTCCTAGAACAGTTCTCTTGACAGATTCTGACAGATTTAATGAAAGGTTAGAAGTGATCTCCACTGTATAGTTAAAATTATTTAAAGCACAATATAGACAAAATGTCAACCAAATTACCCAACACTTATAACATGTAATCACAGAGTACCCGAAAATATCTGATAACAAATTTTTCCGCAGCTTTTTCAAAAGTTTGAGTTAAATTCAAATTATCAAAGTTTGTTCTAAGTTTTATTGTTTTTGTCTGAAAACACAGACTTATTGACCTTTTTAATTCAGCTTGTTATAATCATGCAAGTTGGTGCTACAGTAACGTATCTGGTCTTTTTTTTAATTATACGTGGCCTCTGTTTACTTATTTGTTTTGTACCGGTAAGCTGAACTTTAAAGCCTTGTTTTTGTTTTTGAAAAGTTTTTCCGCGATTTTATTCAACTTTTTTAAAGGATTTTCGACATAAGTGTAAAGATGCCAATCATATATAGAAATAAAAAGATGTGGTATGAGTGCCAATGAGACAACTCTCCATCCAAGTCACAATGTGTAAAAAGTAAACAATTATAGGTCAAAGTACGGCCTTCAACACGGAGCCTTGGCTCACACCGAACAGCAAGCTATAAAGGGTCCCAAAATTACTAGTGTAAAACAATTCAAACAGGAAAACCAACGGTCTAATCTATATAAAAACGAGAAACGAGAAACACTTAAGAACCACATCAACAAACGACAACCACTGAAACAGGTTCCTGACTTAGGACAGGTGCAAACAAATGCAGCGGGTTTAAACGTTTTAACAGGCGCCAACCTTCATCCTAACCTGAAATAGTAGTGTAACATTACAACATAGAAAGACACACTATAAAATATCAATTGAAATGGTTTAACTCAATCAAAAAGACATATTAACAAAAACAGGTAAACATACACTGAACGAATAAATTTTATCTATGACACAATATAAATACAATATTAAATAAAAAAGGGGGATGTAAAACAATGTCAAAAAGACAACTAAAACTTTGGACAAAATGGCGTTAAATAAAATAACGTACACAGGTAAATTTAAATATAATAATTTTGTTGTATGCATGTTTTACGTTTTATCATTTTTCTTGATATATATCTATTTGATTCCTTAGTAGGCATTTGAATCAAATTTTTTGCAAGACACTAACCATGATAACGTCAATTTTTTTTTGAGTATGCGTTAACTCATGTTGACCGTGGTTCGCTAATGTTCGAGAATTTGTTGCTTCTGTTGTCCTTTTTGTTACTTGATTTTCCTTTTCTATTTATTCTGGTGTAAAAGACAACATGGACAAAGATTTGTTACAATAATCTGAAAAGAATCGTTATATTTTATTAACCCACACTTGTATGCATCAACTTAAAAACCTTTTAATCTTGAAATAATAGACCTAATATTTCGTACCAATATGATCATTACCTCACGTACTGGTTTATGCCTTGACGAGCCTTAATGAGTTTAATCAGATTACATTGTAAAAATTAATTCGAAATAATTCGAACGGGAAAATGTCTTAAATTGATATCATTATGACGCTTAATATTTCAATCGACAACACTGTGATCAACTTGCAGTCATGTTCCATAGTACACACGGGGAGACGTTAAACAGTGAAATCGCGGCTTTTACAAACCATATAACGTAAGTTTGTTTGGTAAACGAAAACAAAAAGTGACAATAACATTGATATAATGGATGTGATCCAGCATACGCAAAAGGATATAATTATAAATAATGGTGACAATGTTGATCTGCCGCGTCATAACCTAACCATGCTAATATATATACTTATATTGAGAAATTGAGAGTAAGGGTTTGTTTAGATTAAACTGTATGACAAAATGATGAGTTTAATTCTGGCATTGTAAACTGTTTTTACATGTATCATAATTTAATCAGCAGATGCATATGAAGTATAAATATCCCATTTAACACATGTTCCAGTGCTTGCGTTTTTTTCTTGTCTACATGAATTCATCGAAACCATTGTTTTAAAGCTAAAAGTAATTTCGTCAATTATTTAACGGAAGTCAAGTAATAGGGACACTGTCCTAGGGTTTATTATCAGAGATATAAATATAAAACATTGGTTGATACTGCCTTATAGCAATAACTCTCATGATATGACAGAGTACAACTTTCATTTACACACCAAAGGAGAAGGTATGATAAGGTCGAAAATCAAATTGTATGATAAACCTAATAAACAACATCCTTCAAATGCAAATGAGTCATCAGTAAAGTTAGATAGCAGGATTAATAGTTTTGAATACTGCCTTACATATTTGCATTTTGGCTTTAAACTTCTTCAATTAAATTCAATACTGCAAAACCTGCCGAATTATTTTGAGAACTAGTCCTTCTCGTTTAGATATTTTATTCCACAAAAAACGCGTTTTGACAATCAATGTATCTTAAGTGCTCGAGGCCAATATATTTGAATGTCCAAAACTTATATAAACGTTTGAAGCTGATTACACCAATAAGGACCAAATATAAAGTCAAAATCCGGTAAATTAATCGAAGATATACAGGAGGAAAATACATTATTTAATATACTTGACTTCAAAAATTTAAAACAGAAAATGTAAATAGAACAATATCCAGATTTCCATACCAGAACGGAAAGTAAGCCTATTAATAACACTTTCATAATTTTGAAATTCCTGAACTTTGAGATATTGAATCCAGAGTTCCGAGTGATGAAGTTGAAATCATCCCGTCTAAGGTTTGAATGTCCTGTTGCAACAAAATTGTATCTCAATTTCTAAAAATTAACTTCTATTTGTTTCATTCTGATATTGTTTTAGAATATTGAAGCTGAACATGTAAAGGAAGTATGCAAGGGTTACAATAAATTCATAATTGTTTTATCAGTTTTATCTGTTTTACATGTTTATAATCTAAAACTGATGATTTCTGTTTAGTATGTATGTAAAAACGTGAACAAAATTAATAATTTATTAATTAACTGGACTTTATTTTCATTATAATAAGACAGCTGTCTAGTGACTGTTTACTTATTTTAAAATATATAATAACCAGGTACTTTGTAGAGATAATGGAGAACTATTTTCTAATTGTATTAGATCAGTTATTCGTCGTCCAAATTAAAATAAAGAAATAAGAATAGATTACTTACAATTTAAACCTTGCACAAAAGCTCTTATTAATGCAAATTGTTAATGCAAACGAAGGCTTTGTTGACCTAATATTAGTTGTTAGCTTGACATTCTAACATGCAATCGGTATCCAAATTGTAATGATTTGTGCCACCATAATTGGCCGGATAGCTTTTGTATTTATATCAATCTAGATTTACAAAAAAAAATCTCATAGAAACTAATTTGGTTATTTAGTTTCACCATCAAATGCAAGTATACTGTCCTACCACTCAAGAACCTAAAATGTCATTGAGTTCTTGTATTTTATATCACAGTGAACCTGATACTAAGGACCTAGTACAATGTAGAAAGTGATCTTCATATCTTGTAACTGATTCCTTCTATTTATCTCAAATACACATGTATTACGTAAATAAGTCAGTGTAGACCCTTAAATTAACAACCGCAAACAAAATAAACATGACGAGATGGTCAAGTAGATTGATCTTACAATATTTATGAACTGTTAATCAAAGAAAGCACGTTGTTTCAAATTTGTATGGATGAGAATTTTGAAATAAGATGACAATTAAGATTAATGACCGGAGAGAATATTTACGGTAAAAAACATATCCTACATGGATAGCAGGTTATATTGAGATTTCCTCTATCAAGCAGGCTTCAGTTTTTAAATATGGTAATATGATCAAATATTCTTTTTTATGATATGGATATCAAAGCTGTTGTGTTTGAGTTTATACCGAAATGACCGAATTTGTTAATTTCGGAAATGTTTCTTTTTCCATGGAAATGATATACACTTTGACACCGAAAATTGGCTCAAGATAAAGTTTTTGGATTATAACCTTAGTCAAAATAAAACCCCAAAAATTGAAAGGTACAGACTTTATCATTTAACATCTAATGATACAAAGTTCGTATAAATGAATAAAAACTAACGTGTTTATTGTTGATCGTGTTGCTAAGTCTTTAGTTTTTATGTGCTGGTTTGTAATTGTTGTTCGCCATTTAGGCGTTTTTTTAAATGTTTGTGTTTTTGATTTTTTATAAGACTGGTGATTTTCGACTGCCCCTTGGTATCTTCCTTCTCTTTTAAGTCACAGATGGTTCCATTTTTTCTTAGATTATTGATCGCTAATTTCATATTGAAAAGTGATACATTTTAGTCCTATGAGATATTAAATTTCAGCGGGGGCGCGATTGTCTTTTTTAAGGGAAGTCGGAATTGGACCTTTATTTTTTGTGGGAATTAGGGATTTATACTTTCGGAACTCGGGCATTAGTTATTATTTTTTAGGATGTGGGAAAAAATGCCATATTTTTAGGGAATGAGGGGTGACATCTCCTCCTATCCCACTCCTTTTGAACTAAAGCAATTAAATTATCACATATTAACATGTCTTGAATTTTTTCACGTTTCATGAATGTTGGTTTTATGAAGGATCTACCTACTTTCCAGATCATATTATATCACACACTATTTTGTGGGCTTCTTGTTACTCAATCTTACGTTTGCTATGAAGTGTTTTGTAGACATCTGTGTGTCTCTTTGTCGTGTTTTGTTTTTTGCCATTGTTTTGTCGGTCTTTCTTCGGCTAATGAGTTTTGATTGTCCATGGGTAGCCTTGATCTCATTTTTAATTATTTACCAATATTTATAATTTGTTACAGCCAATGTCTCCTTGGACGAGAAACCCTTATCTTCCCAAAGCATCGTCATCATAGTATTACTCATTATTATTTTGATCCTATTGGTTGTGATGGGAGTATGTTTCCGTAAGTACTCAGTGTCTATTTAAGTTTTAGGAAAGGAAATTACAAATATTAAGAAAAAGAAGGAAAAAACTAGTATCTCAATTGTTTGTGAAACAATTGAAAGGTCTTTTTCCCTTTTAAGTTTGATATTTGTAATGCACTCTTTACGACCTTTCATTTGATAAGCGACAAGTATACCTTCTGAAACTTTTCACTTCTCGCACTTAATGACTCTATCCACCTAAATTTTGGAGATCGGAAGTATGATATATGTAATGTAGACTTGATGACCTTTCGTTTGCTATGCGACAACACCATCTTCTAGAAGGTTTGATTTTTGCACTTAATAGCCCCATCCAACTCTTTTTTGAGGGACGTCAATTTGGTATTTGAAATGTACGCTTTATGGACTTTCATTTGATATGCGACAACTTAACCATCTGAGAAGTTTGAATTTTTTGCACTTAATGACCCCGCCCTTCCCACTGGGATGAAAAAGGGGTTTAACATTTTGATTTTTGAGTAGAGCTCTTTTCGACGTTCAATTTGATATACCAAATGACCCCATTTGGCAAAGTGCCAAAAATTATGCAATATCAATTGTATAAATAGAACTTATGAAACTTACAAAGTCAATGTAAAACATGAAAATTTCAAATTGTTTTTTTTTGGGAGTTTTTCATTGAATGTTTTTGGTAATTAATCAAACATATAACCATGTTAAACTCTTCAATTTCTGAAATTTTCAGGTGGTAAGCCGTTGTTGATTCAGAAATACATGCCTCCGCTCGCAAAATTTTCAAACTGCATTATCTCTTAAACGCCAACAGATATCTCAAATCTGCTAAGTGAAAAATGATCTGCAGTTAAAGTACAACATCGTTAAAAAAAATTGGGACAATTCAAAAGTTCATCAAGGTCACAATGAATAATTAAATATATGATGCAAAACCAAACTTGAGAATCGGAAGTCGTAGAGACATGGGACTCCCACCATTCAACTGAGGACCACCTGACCTTTCAAATGTCACAAGGTCAAGGTCATAATACACTTTGAAGGTCAAGGTAAAATTTCATCATGACCTTGACATTGACCTCAAATTGAAGGTATTGAAATACTGATTAATTTTGCAATTAATAGTAGGTTTATATCTGTTACCTTTTCAAAGATATACACAAAATACTACACTTTTAAGAATTATCTCGTAGTAACTTTTGAACGGATGGTCGGACAATTTTGAGCTTAATAGATAAAACTCGTCGAAAGGAACATTTTATTCACTGTATGTATGCAGCGATCTCTTATTGTTTTCTTAATATGTAAGCTTGAAATTGCAGCGTAAGTTTTTTTTTTGCACTCAGTGACCTTTGACTTTGGGTGCAAATGAAAGGTCACATGAACTAAAGATTATTGATGAAGGTCCCATGTCTCCACGACTTCCGGTTCTAGAAATAATAAGTTTTCAGAAATTGTGTATAATATTTCAAGGAAAATAACTCATATAAGGGTTGATACAAAAAAAATGTTTATGTTTATTAGCATTGCCATCTGTTCCTGTACATGTTGCTATTTTCAAATCTATTCTATCTGTAATAATTTTAAAGAAAAATGCAAATAAAAGAAATTGCTTCAAGGGGATATAACTCTCAAAGGGGAAGATGAAATCCTTCGCAGCCTCATATGGTAATACATCATGATGAGATCTACGTATTGTTTAAATAAGGTCATGATATCTTCAAAAACAAAGAGGGGGAGCATGTAGAAAAAATCTAATAAAAGGGAGATAACTTCTAAAGGAGGTTAGAAGTCCTACACAGCCTCATCTGGTAATACTTCATAATGAGGTCTACCGATGGTCCATATTTGGTCTTGATAACTTCAGCAGAAACGGGGAGGGGAGGCCATGTCAAAAAAATGTTGGAAGAAAAAAAAAAAAACATTTGAAAAACAATAAGGTCTTTCCTCACATAAGGGAAAGACCTTAATTAAGTAGTAAGGTTTAAAAAATTAATAACATAGAGCATGTCAGAATAATGACGTTTTGTGAGATAAAACAAAACCAGTCATGTCAAGAGAACTTAAGCATAACTGTTCCAGCTGAAATTAATGTATATATTCCTATTACAAACCAAACGCCTTCGGAACATAAATTGGTTCATTCCCGGGGTTACACGAAATGTTTAAATTGATTGAACTTCTGACCGGAAGAGTATTGGGTTTTGTGCAATTTGCGAAACTATTTGGAACTTTCCTCACTGTTGCCGACTATCTTTGAACTCAGAGCACATTTTTTTTTTTCGTATTATAAGTTATTTGTTCGTCAAAAATATGCATGAAATGGACTTTTAGCAAGCAACAATCAATCTAAGTACCCATTAAATGATATATGTAATTTTCGTCCCATGTTTCAATTACAGGATACTTTAAACACAGATACAGAAAGAGGTCGGTATACTGTTTTGTCGTTTTGTATTTGACTTTTGATGGTCTCTTTCGTGTCTTCAATGACCTTTTGAAACAAATCACACATGAAATGTATGTTAATCAATTTCAATTTCGCTCGAATCAAAAACAACTTTAAAGCCAAACTATAATACAAAGTTAAGGAAAACATTGCACACTGAATACATGTATACATTAAGGTCAAGTTACAGTAAATGGGCTTTGTCATAGATTTTGGTAAAATATTGCATACAACTTTGGCTCGTTGAACTATAACTGAAAATCGAAAAAAAAATGCATTTATCTTTTTTATCATATGAAATATTACTGATTACATTCTTTCAAAATAGGTGAACATTTGTATAGAAAGCATAAAAAATTGGAGAAACCCCTCCTTAAATTTGTAAATAAAATGCTACCTAATTTCACGATCAAAAACGTAAACCGAACATGCATGTTATTTAATTCTGTCCACACTTTGCTAAATTTTAGAATGATAACTACATTAGATATTCAAACAGCTGAACAGAATAGTAATGACAGTCCTCATTATGTAGAGATTAATGAAGACGATAACATGCTGACCACATTGCAAGGTACGGCATTTAAAAATTTCTTTAAATGGTGGCACTTTCAAAAAAATAAATAAGATCAAACAAACTATACTCGAGCAATAGTGGACAGAAACTCAGAGTTTGATGAATCGTCAAATATAGGCATTCTGCGTTTTGTTTTTGAGCGTCATGTCTTTAGCTAATAGATAAAGGTACAATGAATATTACGAACAGTGATATAACAGCTGCTCATTTGGTACCAAGGGTAAATATAGTATATTTATATTTATCAATATTTCGAGAGGTTCCAGATACAGCCATATTCATTTCCATCATCGCTATGGTTTAAGTTCAATGAATATATTGTAGCATCATTAGCGTAAATTATTTAATGATAACACATGCAAATGCTTAAGGTGAGAATAATAAGGATTAAACATTTTTTTCTACATAGGGAAATGCCTGTACCAAGTCAGGAATATGACAATTGTTTTCCATTTTTTTGATGTGTTTGAGCTTTTGGTTTTGCCATTTGATAAGGGACTTTCCGATTTGAATGTCCCTTAGACATCGGTTTTTGTTTTGTTATTTTACTTTTTTTCCAGATGTTATTGGTGTGTTAACTGGGAAGCTGACTCACGAACTTTACATGAAAGTCTTATTCAGTTTCAGAGATTGTCACCCTAAATTTCACTTACATAGTTAAAAGAGAGGCGAAAGATACCAAAGGGACATTCAAACTCATAAGTCGAAAATGAACTGGCAATGCCATGGCTAAAAAAGAAAAGACAAACAGACAAACACCAGTACACAAAACACAACATAGAAAACTAAAGACTGAGCAACACGAACCCCACCCGAAACTGGGGTGATCTCAGGTGGTCCGGAAGGGTAAGCAGATCCTGCTCCACATGTGGCACCCGTCGTGTTGCTCATGTTAGTACAAACCCAGTAATAAGTCTTATTCGGTAGGTCACATTCGGGGAAAAGGGAACGGGATTGTAGTTACGACATTTGAAACATATCCGCTATCATCTGTGAAACGGATATTCCATAACGGTCAACCAACTCGTGATGGCGTCCATAAAATTTACGAAGGAATGATTTTAGCTTTACCACTTGGAACTCTTGGTTTGATAGCTTCCTTGTGAGCAGCAACCCGCTATCAAGGAAATCATGATAGGAAATTCAAGCCCTGGAATATCGTATCAACTGGGAGATATATACTCCATATGCAGGCGCTGCTGGGATGTTGCTACATAGAAATGGACAATTCACAATTAGGAAGCTGAAATCATCTCTTTTGTCGTAAAGTTTTGTTTTCAACCCACCCTCATTGTCAATTTCTAGATGTAAGTCAAGATATGAGGCAGACTTAACTGTATTTGTTGTATCCTTTATCTCAACTTCTTAAACATTGAGTATATTTGAGATTCAAAACTTATAGTCTAAAACGTACTGTACCTAGTCCTATTCCAGATTTTTTTTATGTTGTTATCTTAGATGTAGTGTGATTTGCGCTATCAAGTCTTGTGATATTTGCTTATTGCAAGGTCGTTTTTTCACATTTGGAATGAATTTATGCAAAAGAATGCCAATTAAATTATCAATAAACCATACGTTTGTTATTTAACAAATTATTTGAATATATTTTGTTATTAAATATTTTCTATTACGGAACGCAATTTACTTCAGTCAATGATTGTAAAATGTGACTGTAGCATAATTAAATGTAAACTCTGGTATGTGGTTTTAAATAACTATCAAATATATGCATCTGCTGTTGAAATTCTTTGGAATTTAATTACTTATAGAAAATAACATCCAGAGTATTCCATCAAACAGCAGAATAGTTGTTGAAAATATGGACATCACCCTGGTAACAGAAGTACAGCATTTGGCAATAACAAATAATGACGACAACACTTCGAAATCAGCCTCATCGGACAATGACAGCAATACATTAGAAAATTTGAACGATGGATACGAACACCCATACACCACACTAATGATCAATAATCGAACTGAAGACGAACATGTATATCTCCCATCAAGAAAGAACGCCAGCAATGAACATTCGACCGTTTTTGAGAATGCTGCGTGCAAACTGTCCTTTGCATTAACAGAACTTAATTCTACACATGATATAACGAAAACACATTTTTGTCAAAATGAAGTTCACGAAAATGAAAATTCGAATGATCTTGAAGACAGCATCAGTCGGTCAAACGTTTTTTCACAAACGAATATTCCAGAATACATCAACTTGTCACTGAAACAATAAGGCGGGTTTACGATATCTTATTTAAAATTAAAGATAAATTGTATGTAGAAGTCATGATAATATTCTTTAACTTAAGATTTAATAATCAGATAATAATATATCTATAGAGTAATTTTATGCGCATGCCTAGTTATTGACTGAAGATGCACATATTGTTAAAGATCTTAACTCGAACTCTTATTTTTAATGTGCTGATACATGTAAATGCAGGTCCCTATTAAATCTGGGAAAATTCTTATTGCTACACATGGAGCTTGGCTTTCCGGGACATCTAATTTTCAATATACAATGTTATTTATTTGATTTATACTGTATTTTTACGCTGCAGTTCAAACATTGTGGATTTGTAAATCCATCCTGCAAATGTTCTTAACAAACTGATTTTGAAAAATTTGTACAGTTACCATCAGCTGTTAAAGATTATTGTTTCCTTTTTTAAACAGAAAGGTCTTCTTATTCCTTTCTCCCTCGAAATGCAAGATAACTATGACCAAAAATATCTTAGTCAAAATTAATTGATGCAGGCAGCGAAACATGGATAGAGGACTGTGCAACGAATGTGAAAATTCATCTGAAAATTGTTACTGTTGTAAGTTCAGAGAAATCACGAATCGGTCGGGAGGTTTCTATATATATATAAGAAATGGCTTCTTTTTGTTGCAAGATGACAAAAACTTAAAGAATATGCAACTAATCTTTTTAACATCCTCCGATACTTTGTCATATCGCAACTGGCTCGTTGACAATAAACTAGTTTTGCACCTAGCAAGTCAGAATGCATTATATTTGACCCTAAGCGTAAAGTAATGATAGTAATATATTTTTAAATACAATTGTATTAGTATATCATTAAATCACAGTCAAAACTTAATGTCTAAACTCAGACAAAGACAAAAACTTATCAGGACAAAATACAGTTATCAATTAAATGTATCAAAACGATGAATTCTATATTAGTAAACTGTTTGTTACCTAAACCCGCAAAACTCTTTCAAGGGCATAAATAAAAATGTAACTTTGACTATTCCTACTCCTAGCTGTATGAAGGAGTATGACATACTCTAAAATTATTTTTTTTATTGTGAACAACAGAACTCTTACATTCATAAAATAATATGGGCTAATGGGTATAAAAGAAAGATTATCTTGATTTTTGATAAAAAAAAACACATATCGTGTAAGAACAAGCAAGGCTTTATTGTGATCGGGAAATCAATGCGTGACCAGTCAAGACTGTAAAGGTTTTGTTGAAGGCCGTTAGCTGACCCTTTCTTCTTTTGGTCTCTAGTGAATAGTTGCCTCATTGGAAATCTTACCACATCTTCATAGTTATATTTACAGTACAATTAGGAGATCTTAGTGATTTACAATGTGTTTGGCGTGAAAATATTAGCGTTGCGCATGCGACAAGAATATTTCCACGCCTCTGCATTGTCATTCACTTACAACTCCTTAATTGTACTGTTAATGTTTTGTTTCATATAAATATTCATGAACTTTTTTTTCGCGGTTCGTGCAAAAAGCTTTCTCACGGTGTTTTATTTACCAGAGAGTCTGCTATTGAACATGATAACAGGGAGCGAGGTTATGGCTTTAGTGTAGAAGTTGGATTGAGCCAAATGAATTTGACTCGAAAGGTTAGAAATGTTTATGCATTGAACTCAAGCTTGGTATACTCTTTCGAGATGACATCTTAATTTTTTCGACATGAATTAAGTTTGGTTGATGAAGTCTATAAAGTTGAAATTTTTATTGTATGCGCATATGTACATAAAACGAAATTATTGCTAAATTCTATCAGAAAAGTCCAACAATTTACAACAATTTTCCGCATTTAATCCCGTGACTCAGTGGAACAAATGCAGGCGAAATGTTCATGCACCATTTAATAAAATAGAACTCCTTGTCAAATACTAGAATCGCCATGCTGAAATTCAAATTTCAATGTGGGCTTCTTAACGAAAATAAAGGATCAATTATGGGTAGTATAATGAGCAGGCATACGGGATAATCGGTCACCACAAGCTATATCTGCTTAATATATTAAGAACCTTCAAACATTGCTTTTAAAATTTTAAATGTTTGACAAATTTGATAACTGATCTTAATTGTGTATCCTGGTTTGCCATAATTCGGCACTTTTTTGTTTTAATACAATTGAGTGAAGTTGTAATTGTTGTAAATATGATAAGATTTATTTTTGTTTGGTAATTTGCACAATGTAGGTTAAATTTATGTACTGTATTTCAATCACATACTGGTGTCCTAACAGACAATGTTATATTGGTAAGTCTTTTAAGTGCTTCACGAAATAGTTTACAAAATCATACCCCTGGTATCCTGGAATGAGGTTTCTAATCCATTATCACAAATTGTAACCGCAATCAAAAGCGGAGTCCAGAGCTAATGCGAAACAACCTTCTCTAGGTGCAATGTGAATCACGTATGAATGCTAACAATTCCAAAGCTCTGTTAAAGTAAATACAATTTTTGTACAATCTAAGTCACTTTCCCTTTAAAACTGTCATTATCTTGAAATTTGATTTCTAGATCAAACATATTTGTTAGGGTTGGAGGTCTTTTTACAAACAATTTGCAACCTCAAGGGAACTGACTGTGCTCTGCTACTTTCCGACATGTTCAGTTATTGATATGAGGCTGACTGCATACATAAGCTTTTGGGAGAAATGAAAATAAGCATTATCCCTTTATTTCTCGTTTCGCTATATGTTGTGTTTTGTATACTGTTGTTTGTTTTTTGTCGTTTTTCGTTTTTTTCTCTTTTGTTTAAAAATCCCCCTATTCAAACTAAAAATCATGTAATATTTTTAAACGTTTCATTTCCATTAAGTCACATTTCCTCAGCGGCTGCATAAGGAGTTTATTTCTTCAGATTGATATGATATTCTAGAGTTTTCATTTCCTATCTTGATTGTTTTGATAGAGGGCTACTGCTTAGAATGAAGCTATTTATCCAACAGTTCCCTGTGGTGGATTTGAAATCATCCCTTCGAAAATTTTACGGACGCCGTCACCAGTTAGTTGACTGTTATGGAAAATCTATTTCACAGATGACGACGAATATATTCCTATTCTTGTAACCACAATTTCGTCCTTTTGTCATCGAAAATGACCTACAAAATTAGACTTATCACCAGTTGTTTACGTAGAGCAGAAGACGAGTGCCACATATGGAGACGGATCTGCTCACCCATCCGGAGCACCTGAGGGATCACCGCCGGATGTATGGTGCAGTGCGTCCACTCATGAGTTTGAATATCTTTTTTGTATTTTTCGCCTCGCTTAACTAGTCTGCTTAAAAAAATAATAACTGCAACTGACAGTATCTTGATAGTTAATTAATAGATGCAACACATTTGTTATGATTGGAGGACGTTTATTTTACATACAATTGGCATTCTAATGGAAACTGACTGTGCTGCACGTCTTGACGATATGTTCTTGTATTCATATGAGGCAGACCGTATACAGACATTACTTTGGAGGGATAAAAATAAGATGACTTTGCCCTTTGACTTCATGTTCCGCTATGTAGATGATGTAATCTAACTAAAAAAGAAAAAACAAAAACACCAAATTCCGAGGAAAATTCTGGGCAAACACATCACCATCGGCCTCATGTAAAAAGTAAAACATGCTACACAGAGGAACAAGTGATCAGTATGCTGGAGTATCTTATTGACAACATATTTGTTGAATTTGGAGGTAGACTTTTTCAACAAATTGTCGGCATTCCTTTGGGAACGAACTGTGTGCCTCTCCTTGCCGACCTCTTCTTATTTTCATATGAATCGGAGTTCCTTCAGACACTTGTCAAAAACAAGAAGATCAAAGAAGCCAAGTCATTTAATTTCACATTCAGATATATTGATGATGTTCTTTCCATTAACATCCAAACTTTTCTGATTGGGTTCCATTAATATATCCCCCAGGACTAGAAATTAAAGAAACAACAGACACGGCTTCCTCCGCCTCATTTTTAGACTTATACCTCGAATTTGACATACACGGTCATCTCAGTACCAGAATCTATGACAAACGAGACGATTTTAATTTTGAAATTATCTATTTCCCCCACCTTAGTAGCAACATACCAACTTCACCTGCATATGGGATATACATTTCCCAACTTATTCGGTATTCAAGAGCTTGCAGCTCCTACTTAGACTTTGTAAAACGTCACCAGTGTCTGAGCAGAAAGTTGATGAACCAGGGGTATGTCAAAGAACGTCTCGTCCTTTTCCTAAAAAAGTTCATCGGAAGGTACCAAGACCTTGTTGATAAATATTCCGGCTTGCAGCTCTTACTCAGACTTTGTAAAACGTCACCAGTGTCTGAGCAGAAAGTTGATGAACCAGGGGTATGTCAAAGAACGTCTCGTCCTTTTTCTAAAAAAGTTCATCGGAAGGTACCAAGACCTTGTTGATAAATATTCCGTATCAACTTCACAAATAATACACGATGGTCTTGAAGTATAGATTCTGGGTACTGACGTTGTTTATCATCTTAATAATGTGTTATAGTATTTTTTTTATTTGTCTTAATGGATATTACTTTTACTGTTTAGTCTGTTTTGGTGATATCCATTTGACGTGACTCTGTACTTATACATCCCGTCATTGTGTTATTGTTCTATGATAATTTTCGTATTCTTGTCTTTCATTTTGCTAATGTGCTTTGTCTATATGCCTTTTTGTGTTTCTTTGATACATATGACGTGGTTCTGTACTTATACATCCCGTTATTGTGCTATTGTAAATTTTTGTATTCTTGTCTCTTATTTTTGCTAATGTGCTTTGTCTATATGCCTTTTTGTGTTTCTTTGTTACATATTTGTTTATTTTTATAGTAATTAAGATTATAACACAATGTTGACTACTGTACCCCTATTTTTGACATGTTTATGTCTGTTTGTTTTGTTTACACATCGTTGTCAATATAATGGAATTTTATGCGACTGTCATACAAGTGAGAGGTTTAGCTAGCTATAAAACCAGGTTTAATCCACCATTTTCTACATAAGAAAATGCCTGTACCAAGTCAGGAATATGACAGTTGTTATCCATTCGTTTGATGTGTTTGAGCTTTTGATTTTGCCATTTGATAAGGGACTTTCCATTTTGAATTTTCCTCGGAGTTCAGTATTTTTGTGATTTTACTTTTTCAAAACGTTAGCCAGGGTTTATCACAAAAAGGGGTGCTAGTACTTTATTTAAGATTTTTGTCAATTTGTCACATGAAAATACAAATTTTCCAATAATTAGGGGTGTTAATCCCCGGCACCCCCCTTTTTGGATCCGCCACTGAGTATCGCTCTGGATCTTTAAATATAACCAATTTCATAATATATATTCACCATTGATATTTTTGTATTCTATCGAAAAGACAATACTAAGGAAGTGAAGTCACCAACGAAAGTGAAAGAAGCTTGATTGTGGTAAGTTTTTTTTTGTTTTTTGTACACTGGTCTACACTCATTTTAAAATTATTCATTTGCAACATTAAAGTCCTTAAAATTGATAATTGCTTTTAATATATTCATTACAGAACATCTATAATTTCTGTTTTACTTATGTAAAACATAAAATGTGTAAACGATTCCTTCTATTCACTATATGGTTTGATAAATGAGGATGTGTGGGGATATGATTTTGAGATATCAATAGGGAAATAAATACCTTTCCGACAATGAACTTAGAAAATGAAAAATATGGAATGATTGGGGGCTAACATTTTGTTTCAAGAATTTGCGAATTTAACTGACATATATACCTAATAATTGTAATTAATATGATGTCGATTTAAAGGATGTGTGTCTGACAAGTTTGAATGGTATGAAATTTTTTCCAGAGATTCCCCTCTGGTTTCACTTTAAAGCCGAACACAATTATATGTTTATTTCCTGTTTCTGTTTCCCAAACCTACTATATTGAGGAGGGAAGGAGGGGGTCTGATCCCGAAATCCCAAGCCTAAAAGCTTGAAATATAGAGGCCCCGAATTTAAAGAAATTTTAATCCCGACATCCTGAAATTTGAAATAGGAATTCCCGTACCCCAAAAGGATCAATCCCGAAATTCCGATCTTAAAACCGCCTAATCTCGGAGTTCCGAAAAAAATCCTCACCCCATATTGTGATGTCCTAAGAAGGCATACTCTTATGCCTAGCATTTCTTGAAATATGTTTAAATTTTGATTTTTCCTTCATTACCTCAAAGTAAATTTTTTTTTTTTTTTTTTTTTTTTTTATAAAACTCCTATATATATCTAATCATTTTTGACAAGAAACAGGAGTTGCATATAAATCTGTTTAAGGCTTAGTCTTTTGAATTTTCATTTGTTTAATTATTTGATTCTTTGTTGAAACATATATAGTTTTTTAGTTGGTATTACAACACTGTTTGTGAAACTGTTGCAGTAAAGAAAGTTTCATTTTACAAAACATTTTAATTTGTTTCCCCGACACATTTTTGATTCTTGCGCTAGTATTGGTCTATACTCCAATATAGTGGTTTCAGTTAAGATGAGTTATTGTGTTTCATTTCATGTATAGTGATGTTAAACACTGTATGATTGAAAAGAAACCTCGTGTAATATAAAAGTTACCATCATCTCCTAACTATTTTGATCGACAGTTACCACCATCCCATCTTGGAGTTACCATCGTCATCGCATTTTTATTGTGTTCAATTTTCTCAGTAACGGACAGCTGTTTAAGGTTAATACTTTACAGACTCATTGCAAATGTTAATAACCAAACGACGGCTGAGTAATGTTAGCCACATTTATGTAAAAACAAAGAAATTAAGAGGGAAAGATCTTACGGGGATTCCCCTCCGCCATATTGGGATCGTGGTAACTTCAGTTACCATCATCCGCTTGTCAACGGTGAATTAGTTGACATGTATATTTTGTCGATTTACTAGTGACATGTTTTAAAGGTATACAATCTTTAATTACTGAAATAGTCGTCTGATATGTATATTACAGAGTGTGTCCTATTTTAATTATCCAATCCTACCTTTTAATAAATCCCAGTATATTTACATTAAAAAGGTTTCTTTTTCTTCATCCGAAACTAAATGTTGCTGTAATCGCAGTGTTTTATTGTTGATCAAATTATATCGTTATTGTACAAAAATAAGGTTGTTATTGTCAATTTGTAGCATAATGCGTAGTTAGAAAAATCATCACATTTCAAAACTGACCATATGTTAATGATTTTAATAATAAATAAGAATAATTAAGAAAAAATGAAATAATAATCACTACCCAAAAACAAATTACTAGAACATTTAGAACAATTGCTGCAATCAGTGGTTTCAGTTTCCGTTTTATTCGGTTACGGTAGGATAAAGATTTAAAAATTAATGTGAATAATTATTAATTCAACCAGGCTGAATATAAACTTAACCCGTAAATAAAACGACTAGCGTACCCTAATGAATATAAATTATACAGGATATTTTAAACTGTTTTTAAAACATGTTACGTTCTCTTAAGATATAAGTATACATTTTACTACTTTTGATTTAGATTGTTAACCGACACTTTAATACATCATTGTATTTCAACACATTGATTTTGCCGATCTTACGAAGATAATTATATCCATCCATATATGACATTATTATTTATCTAAAGTGATGAACTACTAGTATTTTGATGAATACTTCACACATCGGCTTTGTTTTTGAATAACTGATATGTTATTACTGTTGTTTTTTTTTTTTTGCTTCTGAATGGCTAAAGTTGTTTTCTAACTTCACGTTAGTATTATTTACAACGTAAAGTCAAGTTTACAGCATTATATTAGCGTTATTTATAGTAGACATTCTAAATTTTATATACTCTCAAGTTTTAAATCGACATGCATGCATTTTATTAAATTTTTGAATATCTAAATGCATTATAGAACGAAAAAACGTGGACATTAAATATAAATTTCAATCAATCCACTACTGTCAGCCATATCTTTTTCGTCACTTGGTGTCCGTCTTCGTCCGTCTTAATATTGACGATTTTTTAAATTTTGTTGCGATTTTGCCTATTATCTTGAAGACTATAAAAGATAGAAGGACACTTGAAAAAAAACAAAAAAACATGATCAGAAAAACAAGATCTTCCGAAATTGCTATTAGACTCTTTATAGGAGATATTGTCTTTAAATGACGATTTTGTTTACCGTATTATGTGTTTTGATAAAAAATAAAACTACAAAATATAGACAGAAACAGTAAAATGAAAAAAACATGATCAGCTATACAAGATCAACACAAAATAGATTTTTGTTTTGAATTCTATTCTAGTTTACATTGTCATAAAGTTTCCATTGTTAAAAATGCACATAGAGCTAAGTGAGCGACACGGATTTTTTGGGGCCTTTAGTTTATAACAGTGGTAAAAATTTCAAAATCTAATTAAAACAATGACTTAATATAGAAATATATTTAGAAATAAAGAAGTTGCTAGGCACTATTTATTCAAAGAATTCAGTACTGCATTTGAAAAGTTGCCACCATGAATTAGAGATTTGATGGTCCCAAGTTAAGTGATACTTGGGACGCGGAGCTGACCCATTTAAACGGACGATTGCAACCGTCAAATTTAAACCTTCAAATATGAAAGTACTGTTTATCCGATTCTAATTTTATACTCTTGAAATGTCAAAAAATTAAACATTTCAAATATTCTGGAAATGTCGACAGCGCTTGGGTAACGATTTTGTTAACAGTTCCGACAGTCAACAGTGGCATTGACGAAAGACAATAGCCAATCAAAATTGGCGTTACATGACTTGTTGCATTGGAATAATTCCTTACTTAGGAAAAATCACAAGGACTTCAAATTTTAAGCAAGCGTTTCAAGTGACGGTCAAAATACTCCGTCCTTTTCTACTAATTCTTTTTATATTTTGATGTATTGTGTGACGATCCATTTATTATTATAAGTTTGTACTAGTTACCAACATTCCATTTTCTGTAATCGTTACAGCATGTTGTATCATTTGGCAAATGACAAATTAAATGAATATCTTGACCAAAACTGCTGGTTTTTCCTTTAAACTCCATTTGATGTTACCTGATAAAAACATAAGTTCAGTAAGTACAAAAAGTACTAAAAAGAAGAATCATTATATATGATTTACATATTCTAGATGACAACCGACAAATGGCGGGCATGATTACCCAATAATCATGAGCATGATAATACAATTAGCATGTTTATTTGAATATTTATTTACAAACTACACGTAATGATGATAAAGTAAGTAAATGTTATTTATATTAAGGAAGGTATAAAAGATAACTTTTTCCTCACTACATTTTATTTTTACCGGAACTTATCTTAACATGGTTTAAAGTATGAACCAGTGATACCTGTGTATGCAAAATGAACGTTCAGTGCCCGTTGTTTCTACTTTTTAAGCCGTAATAACGAAATTGTACAAAAGAACCAAAAATGTTAAAAAAAAATGAATGTATCCAAATTGTTCATTAGTAACAACAGAACTGCTTTGTATTTATTTCTAAAGAAACGGAAGATCAATATTTGTTTGGGTCATTTTCTTTTACTATTTTTAATTTGGAATCTGATGGGATACGTAGGATTTTCCGTAACATAAGCACGATAAACCCTATTTTCTATTTATCAATGTGTTGATTCGTAGTCGAGTGGTAAAGACCGATGGCTAAAGTGCTGAAGGTACCGAGTTCGAATCGAACTCGGGGCACTGAAATTTCAGTACACCAGAAGGGTGATTTTCAACCTCCAATACACATCTCTGGTACCAAGACCAGAGTTTAAACTATAATGGGTACTTTAGGAACCTCGGTAGGTCAAAGTTTCCCCTACTTTGACCTGAAGATCAATCTTCTAATATCTGTTCCCACCGAGTAAGCCGGTGGTTCTCTCCAGTACTTCGGCTTCCTCTACCATAATAACAGACTGCCCGGTGTCCTAGCACTCCCTTTGTGTTGTGTTGGGGATTGTTCTGGTAAATATTGTTGTAAATACGTTAGTGACACATCTCCATTAATCCCGATTGGTGTGTACACCGGTTCCGTTGTACCCTCGCAGTTCTCGAGGAGTGCTCCGAATAACGGAGGTATCAACGTTCATACATACAAACATACAATGGCAAAATCAACACTAAAATGTTAAGCCCAGTGCTGGTGTTATAAATAAATTCGAAAATGACGTTAAAGCATTGTTGAATTGCTCAATAAAGATCAGCAAATTTAACTCATTTTGACAAGTAATGTGCGAATTCAATCAAGTTTTGATATCAATTACTTCTGCCGACTTGCAATCTTAACTGTTATTAATGCTGAATAATGATCTATTTTTTTTTTTTAGAAAATCCCCATTTGACTAAACTGCTGTAATGCAAAAGATGTGTGTGATGAGGAGGATGAACATGATGAAGGGTGACTCTCGTAATCGTTAGAAACTTTCATCGAAAAATCAACCTTACCTTAAAGCCTTCTCGAAACCTAGCACAGTAACCTAGTTTAAATTTTATTATTTTGGAAGATGTCATTTTATCGAAATCAAATCAATAAATCATAAACATGATTCTTAAATCGGAATCTGTAACTACCCCTTCCATGGTTTAGAATGGGAGATTAATCTCTCCTGAATGACCAGTTTAATGTTGATTATCAATTTTAGTAAAATTGTTGTTTCATTGAAGAACGTTGAGGTGCATCTTGGCTTTGTAGCTTTTTGTTTACTTTAAGTTCTGTCTTTCACGTCATTGACAGTAAACTTCGAGAAACTATATCTATACACCATAGGCATCCGATTTAACGTCTCAGTTCTGACAAAACATTGCTATGAATTTAAACATCCAACACAACCAAACGGAGGCCCGCTTTAGAAAGGGTTTTACTCATATACCAAAAGATCAAAGGTTGACCTCAAGGATTTTTACGATAAATTTATGATTACCCACATCTCATGTTTTCATAGCATCTAGTTTTGTTTTTAAACAGCCACTTGAATTATTTGGACTAGTATAGCAACATAGAGAAAGTTTTCAAGATAAGAGAGGTAAATCGTGTCCATGGAATTAAGATTTAATCGGAAATGAAAACGTGTACCGCATAAACAAATTTGAAAGAACTCTATCTTTAATCCATGATAAATAGTTACATTATTGATAAGCTATCTGAATGTGTACTGAAACAAATAAACCTGTATCTGACAAAGGTAACAACGAAATTATGCCGATAAAAACTATTATGTAGAAGATTAGCATTATGTTGATAACAGATCATCTTCCTTGGAAATATCTAAAACAAACAGTGAAGAAAAATCATACAAACATGAAAGTAAATAACTACATAATATGATATAACAACGAGGCTCTCAAATATGTTGTACATTGATCAACTGAAAGTGCCATTAAATAGAATTATATACAATTGAGCGAAGTGTATTTTAAATATTTATTGGCCCTCAGCTTAACTCAATTATTATCCTTTCAATGTCAGTTACATGAGCATATTTTTAAGCAGACGGATGATACTATTATACATCGAAGAGACATAAATTAAACCAGAAATTAATGCAAGTGTTCAGAATAAAATGTACGGTGGTAATGACTAAGACAACCACGATTCCTAATCAGATGTATAACTCTGATTCTCCTTAGTCTGGTTAAAGTTGTTACTAAATTTCTAATAGAATCTCAGAGATCTGCAATCAATACGGACTTTTTATAGACATATATCTACTATGGAAGAGGTTACTGACATCAACCAAGCAGATTGAGGGAACGTGTGTTCGCCTTGTACATCATAAACGCTTGCTTAAAATTTGAAGCCCTTGTGATTTTTCCTAAGTAAGGAATTATTCCAATGCAACACGTAATGTAACGCCAATTGTGATTGGCTGCTGTCTATCGTCAATGCCAAAGTTGACTGTCGGAACTGTTGACAAAAACGTTACGCGATCGCTGTTGACATTTCCAGGATATTTTAAGAGTATAGAATTAAATCGGATAAACAGTACTTTTATATTTGAAGAATTGCCACCGTCAGGTTTGAATTTGACGGTCGCAATTGTCTGTTTACATGGGTCAGCTCCGCGTCCCAAGTATCACTTTATTTGCGACCATCAAATCCCTAATTCATGGTGGCAACTCTTCAAATGCAGTACTGAATTCTTTGAATAAGTAGTGCCTAGCAGCTTCTTTTTCTAAATATATTTCTATAGTAAGCCATTGTTTTAATTAGATTTTGAAATTTTACCACTGTTATAAACTAAAGGCCCGAAAAATCCGTGTCGCTCACTTAGCTCTATGTGCATTTTCAACAATGGAAATGAACGTTCAGTGCTCGTTGTTACTACTTTTTAAGCCGTAATAACGAAATTGTACAAAAGAACCAAAATGTTAAACAATATAAATGTATCCAAATTGTTCATTAGTAACAACAGAACTGCTTTGTATTTATTTCTAAAGAAACGGAAGATTAATATTTGTTTGGGTCATTTTTTTTACTATTTTAATTTGGAATCTGATGGGATACGTAGGATTTTCCGTAACATAAGCACGATAAACCCTATTTTCTATTTATCAATGTGTTGGCTCGTGGTCAAGTGGTAAAGACCGATGGCTAAAGTGCTGAGGGTACCGAGTTCGAATCGAACTCGGGGCACTGAAATTTCAGTACACCAGAAGGGTGATTTTCAACCTCCAATACACACTTCTGGTACCCAGGCCGGAGTTTAAACTATAATGGGTACCTTAGGTACCTCGGTAGGTCAAAGTTGCCCCTACTTTGACCTGAAGATCAATCTTCTGATATCTGTTCCCGCCAAGCAGCCCGATGGTTCTCTCCGAGTACTTCGGCTTCCTCCACCATAATAACAGACTGCCCGGTGTCCTAGCACCCCTTTGTGTTGGGGTGGGATTGTTCTGGTAAATATTGTTGTAAATACGTTAGTGACACATCTCCATTAATCTCGATTGGGAGTGTACATGGGTTCAACTTTCATACATACAAACATATAATGGCAAAATCAACACTGAAATGTTAAGCCCAGTGCTGGTATTATAAATAAATTCGAAAATGACGTTAAAGCATTGTTGGATTGCTCAATAAAGATCAGCAAATTTAACTCATTTTGACAAGTAATGCGCAAATTCAATCAAGTTTTGATATCAATTACTTCTGCCGACTTGCAATCTTAACTGTTATAAATGCTGAATAATTTGACTAAACTTTTGTACTGCAAAAGATGTGTGTGGTGAGGAGGATGAACCTGATGAAGGGTGACTATCGTAATCGTTAGGAAACTTTCATCGAAAAATCAACCTTACCTTAGAGCCTTCTCGAAACCGAGCACAGTAACCTAGTTTAAATTTTATTATTTTGGAAGATGTCATTTTATCGAAATCAAATCAATAATCATAGACATGATTCTTAAATCGGAATCTGTAACTACCCCTTCCATGGTTTAGAATGGGAGATTAATCTCCCTGAATGACCAGTTTAATGTTGATTATCAATTTTAGTAAAATTGTTATTTCATTGAAGAACGTTGAGGTGCATCTTGGCTTGTAGCTTTTGTTTACTTTAAGTTCTGTCTTTCACATCATTGACAGTAAACATCGAGAAACTCTATCTATACACCATAGGCATTCGATTTAACGTCTCAATTATGACAAAACATTGCTATGAATTTAAACATTCAACACAACCAAACGGAGGTCCCTCTTTAGAAAGGGTTTTACTCATATACCAAAAGATCAAAGGTTGACCTCAAGGATTTTTACGATAAATTTATGATTACCCACATCTCATTTGTTCATAGCATGTAGTTTTGTTTTAAATAGCGACTTGAATCATTTGGACTAGTATAGCAAAATAGAGAAAGTTTTTCAAGATAAGAGAGGTAAATCGTGTCCATGGAATTAAGATTTAATCGGGAAATGAAAACGTGTGTACCGCATAAACAAATTTGAAAGAACTCTATCTTTAATCCATGATAAATAGTTACATTATTGATAAGCTATCTGAATGTGTACTGAAACAAATAAACCTGTCTCTGACAAAGGTAACAATGAAATTATGTCGATACAAACTATTCTGTAGAACATTAACATTATGTTTTAATAGATCACCTTCCTTAGAAATATCTAAAACAAACAGTGAAGAAAAATCATACAAACATGAAAGTAAATAACTACATAAAATAATAAAACAACGAGGCTCTCAAATATGTTGTACATTGATCAACTAAAAGTGCCATTAAATAGAATTATATACAATTGAGCAAAGTGTATTTTAAATATTTATTGGCCCTCAGCTTAACTCAATTATTATCCTTTCAATGTCAGTTACATGAGCATATTTTTAAGCAGACGGATGATACTATTATACATCGAAGAGACATAAATTAAACCAGAAATTAATGCAAGTGTTCAGAATAAAATGTACGGTGGTAATGACTAAGACAACCACGTTTCCTAATCAGATGTATAACTCTGATTCTCCTTAGTCTGGTTAAAGTTGTTACTAAATTTCTAATAGACTCTCAGAGATCTACAGTCAATACGGACTTTTTATAGACATATATCTACTACTGAAGAGGTTACTGGCATCAACCAAGCAGATTGAGGAACGTGTGTTCGCCTTATACATCATAGTAAGGCATGCTGTAAAATGTGGAATGGACATTACTAACTTTTTTCATGATTTGGTACTTATACTGTTTCTTTCAGTCAGATTAACTAGAAATAGAGTTGGCAATCCAATAATTCCTCCTGAATCACCATGTTTTACTTCTGTGCTGATTTGAAACATTATATATTTGGTTTTGTTCACTCCTTAAGTAAAAGTGGTAAGATGAAAAAAGTGAAAATCTGCCAGCTGGGGTAGGGGTATAATCTTTTTTTTTTTTTTTTGGTAAGAAATAAGTGCAGACTAGTATTCTTTATTGTAATATGTTTCCTAGTAAGAAGTCTATGCATCATAGGTGTCATGACTGGTTTCAAGTTTGTGATGTCTTTGTTAAGGTGGCACGGTAGTATTTACATTCCGGAATTTAGATTGCTCTTTGTGTACCCTACTTAAGTCAATGTATCGGAGCAGTATGATTGGACAAAAATACCGTATCTACTGATAGATATAAGAAGATGTGGTATGAGTGTCAATGAGACAACTCTCCATCCAAGTCAAAATTTATAAATGTAAACCATTATAGGTCAAAGTACGGTCTTCAACACGGAGCCTAGGCTCACACCGAACAGTAAGCTATAAAGGGCCCCAAAATTACTAGTGTAAAACCATTCAAACGGGAAAACCAACGGTCTAATCTATATAAAACGAGAAACGAGAAACACTTATGAACCACATCAACAAACGACAACTACTGAACATCAGATTCCTGACTTAGGACAGGTGCAAACAAATGAACATACTTTCCCAAACTGAGGGATGAATCAGGTGTAGAAAAATGTGAAATAATTTTACATACAGGTGAAAATGAATTTTGAGAATTTTGAGAATTTTGTATTCACTGCATGATAAAAGACCTAAAAGCACTAGTGGCCTTAGGTTTATAAAGATATCGAAAAAGTAAACGGTCATCATACATATTCAAATTAATTTTGAATATTATAATATATAATAAAAGTACTTCAGTTAACTATGTATGTAGAATTTTGGGCAGTGTTAGAAAGTGGTGAAAATTCTAAAAGGCTATCATTATCCCTATGGGCCAGGAAATACTACCGTGCCACCTGGAGCAGCCCGCCTGCTCGTCCGCAGTACAACAATAAATCAATAACGGGACTGGAAATCAGGTTATAAAATAGCAAGTCATGAATAAATGTAAAATAAATCCGGTTTACTGTCACATTCTGATATCCTCATGTTTATTATCGTATACTTGTAAACTGGTGTTTGTCTTTGAGTCGCTTTTGTTTTACTCAATGCAATAAGCAGGGTGTCGGCACTGATTTTTGAAACTTGTCAGCAACAAAGCTGATATTTACCTGATATTTAAGTTTTATAAAAATCTGACAAGAATTGTACACGTTAGAGAGCTAACAAGACCGGACGGAAGGACGGGCGCCCAGTAATTCTGTGTCCCCATCAACAGTCGCGCGGGGACAAAATCCAACGACAGCTTAAAATCATTTTCAATTTAGATTCATATTAATTTGCACTTTGGTTTTCGGGGATGGGTGTGTTTTTGGTGTTTTGAGTTAGACATGATGAACAGGCCTGGTACACTGGTAAAAACGCACCTTTTCACAAAGTAGGAGACAAAACGACTCACAGACAATAAGCAAAAGTGCCTTTTGTGGGGAGCATATTGGTCACATAGGCGGCGGAAAAACCTGAGAGTATTCACAGTCTTATAAGGAGTTTTTCTAACAAGTATACAAGTGTTTATGTAAATTAAAAGGGTTGCTATTTCTTTATTTGCATAAATGGAAATGTGGGATATACACAACAACCGACCAATTAACGACCATCAAAACCAAAGACATATAGATAACACGTGACTAATGCAGGATGGACAAGTATTTTTTACTGTTAATCTGTTACAGTAGTTTTAGTAAAGATTCGTTGGTCTCTTGAATATGAAAGTTAATAAGTATATTTAGTATAGAAAGTATTGAATCTATCAAGTTATCAGTAACATCACATGTTCACAACAATAGTCAGATTTAAGCTATAACAGCAACATAGTTCAGTCTCCTAGTACGTATTTGTTAGTCTTGAAATAACTCAAACCATTATGACATAAGGAGATGTGATATGATTGCCAATTAAACAACTTTCCACCAAAGACCAAATGACGTACATGTTAGCTTGCTATATTTGAGATCTCCCAATTACCATCCCACTATGAACTGCTTATACAAAAGATATTTTGTCACCAAATGATTTATAATTTATAAAATAGAACATCATTATACATGCTAATATAAATTGTGTTCCTTGGCTAAATACTGGGATCATATTGTTTTACAAGTGTCCTTTAGACAGTCCGTCCCGCACTTGGTATACTATTATAGGTTTATACGGCTGATTTCGTAGGATTATGTACACTTTTAAGCTTAAACTGTTAAATGATGCACCTTGTGTTAGTACATACACTAAAGATTCGCATCTTGTCAATTTTATGACAGGTTGCTAAATTTGGCATTTTGAAATATATTGCGCCGATTTATTTTTATTACGTTATTCTTTCACGTCACACGTTTTCTGTCAAATTCTAAGCGTATCGGTCAACTTTGAAGCAATGTATATAAAAACAAGGATGACATATGTGTTTCTATATATATAAAAAAATAAGAGGATGTGGTATGATCTCCACAAGAGACCAAATGACACTGAAATTTACATCTATAGGTCACTGTACTGCCTTCAACAATGAGCAAAGCCCATTACGCATAGTCAGCTATAAAAGGCCCCAAAATGACATATGTAAAACAATTCAAACGAGAAAACTAACGACCTAATTTATGTAAAAATAATGAACGAAAACAAATATGTTACATAGCAACAAACTGAATTACAGGCTACTTGACTCGGGACAGGAACATACAGAACGTGGCGAGGTTAAACTCGTTTAAAGGCGCCAACCCTCCCTAACCTGGGACATAAGCTGGACCCCTATCGCTACACTAACAGTGCGAAGCTAAAGATGGAATGGCGGACCAGTTTAACCTGGGACAGTGGTGTAACAGTACAACATAAGAATAATCTGTAGAATTCAGTTAAAAGGGCTTAACTCATCAGATGGATACAAATAGAATACATCTAACAAAAACAGAGTGGACGTGGAAGGGTACTTATACATCCCAACAACCAAAAGACTTTAAGTACAGATCTGAGAGTTCTCGCAGTTACTGACAGCTAGTTACAAGCTAATAACAACTAATACAAATTGGACATATTGATATATCCAGGATTGTATACTGGATTCAATATACAATCCTTGATATTATGTTAGTTTTAGTCTTTCTCCGTATATAAGAACAAAGCCATCTATTGAAAATCTAAACAAAAAGTTAAAACAAGGCATTTTCCTATGTAAATTTGTCGTTAAAATTGATGCAAATTTACGAAAAACAAAAATGGTGACCCCATTTTTATTACTTATTCCGATGTAACTCGATTCAAAGTAAAAGTGTGCCAAAATTTTAGAAATCGGGAGATGCCATTCGGTATCGTGTTATCTTGATATATATAAGTACACAGGTTTGGATTACGAAGAAAAATTGCCCACTTGCAGGAAACACGAAACTGCATTGAAAATGAAAAATCTGGAGCAAAATAAACATACAAACCTAGATTAGAAAAAGACACAACTTTTAAAAAGAAATAAAAAAATTACAATCATAATAATTTAGTCGAGTAAAAAGACGTAAACAGCTAGAGTGACATCTTCTATGAGGGTTTGGATGGAGTTTACAGAATAGAGAATAATGGGCTAAAAAATAAGAAGAATAGAAAAGAAAAGGATAGGCCAAAAATTTAAGAATAGAGAATAGTGGGCTTCTAGAATATAAAAATAGAGAATAATTGGCAAAATTTATATAGAATAGAGAAAAAAATGGCGTAAATAATATAAAGAATTGAAGAACACCCACCTCCTTCTTTTCCAGACCCTCTTTTATCCTATGACTGTTAAAGGAAAGAAGCGCCGCAATTCATAGGAACAAATATATTTGAAATATATTATTTTCTCTCATAAAGTCTTTTGTATAGTTGGAAACATTGTCAACTAGTTATACTTATTACTAGAAATGAAATTGATACCTATTTGTTATTTCATGAATCACAGAGTTAAGTTTACTAGTGCATTTTAAGAATAATGGACAAAAATAACGGACAGGAAATCACATAACAAAAGTCACGATTTACAATAAAAGTTACGTACATATTAAGTTTGATTATTATTATTTACAATGAACAAGATTTATATTTGGGTAGTTCATTTTATGACTTTCATTTAACATAGTTCTAGGTTTACATGTAGGTTATTTTTACTTTTGTGGACCACATACCTGCCAACCTCTGACAGCTGAGGGGGAGATTTTGCGCGAATGACATTTTCAAGTGAAATATATGACCTGTTTATTTATTCATCTACAAAACACCAAATATCCTTTATTTCTTCAATCATGGTTATATCCTATACAAGGTATGTTGTTCGTCGTTTTTTCACCTTTTTCAACACCTCTGAGCATACCTGTGACAGAGTTGTCAAACCACAACTGGAGGTTTGTAATTTTCAGCTGAAGTGAAGTATCTTTCATCAGCTGATATATATGTTTTTCAGGCCAGCATTCAAATTTGGTTCAATACATTTCTTATAAATTCCAAATGAAACATTTAATAGAAGTATAGATCTTTTAAATGATTTTCAAAATATAATTTTTATATATCCTAAGACATTCAAAATCATTTAATTACAATCCTTTAATAATTCTTTGTTCAATTTGTATTTGATTTATATTCTTTTTTCAATTCACATTATTTTAAGGAGGGTAAATTAAAATATGATTAAACAGGGGAAGTAACCCGTAATTTCTTTGAAGTGTTTTCAAAATACGCAAACTTGACAAAGCTTGGGATAAAAGTCGTTAATGATCGTTAATTAGTATTATGTTTGACACCCAAGCTGTCAAGTGAAGCCATTTAATATCTCAAGGTCTGTGATTTACAGGTAACAACTACCCTCATCAGTGACACAAAAACGTAATTAATGTTGTCAGGGTTAAAATATCCGATACTCCCACGCGGGAGCGGACTGGCAAGTGGGAGATTTCCGGAATTTCGCCATTTGAGCGGGAGTCTCCCGCTCAAAACGGGAGGGTTGCCAGGTATTGGACCATTTCGTTCATGGTATTCATCCGCTGGCGTTGTTGCATGTCTCCTCTCTACTCTGACGTCTTTGGTAGCATTTTTCATTTCTGTACTTTTGTCTTTGTGTTGTAAGACTTGTAAACGTTCACTCTTAATTTTTGTGTATATGGTAAATGAAACTTGGTTGATAAAACGAAGCACTCAGTCTGTCATAAATTAGTTTTGGCACAATCTTAGTGCTAAAGATTAATCTTATCTGCTAAGAGTGTATCTAGTAGCAATCTTAGAAGGATTGACAGCCTTTAAACTCATGTTGCGCTTGCAACCCTCAGAGTACACTTTACCCTTCTCGGAACGCTCGGTTAATTTTTATTTATTCTACTTGAATAGTCTTTGAATTCTCATAGCATATGATGTGTGTCAACATTCTTTTTACTGAAAACTTTACAGAAAATTGTAAGAGTGGTCAGGGCACCCCAATATTTATCTTAGTTAATGAAAAAGCAACTGCAGTTTTTCCAGCGCATAACTGTTGTCCTAAAAACAAAAAAAACAATAAAAAATCACTGTTGCTAGTACCTGGACTATGACCTGCGACCCCAATGCTAGTTAATACGGGTGTAGTACTAGTCCATAAATTATGTGCATTGATTTGTAGATATAATCGTGAAATGAGTGTGCGTCTCTTGCCAAAAGCAATTCACTTTAACATTTCTTTTTACATTTGAGCCACCTGTGATTTTTTATTTTTGAAGCATTTTTACAATGACTATTAATTTATGAACTAACCTCACATTTTAATAGTCATTTGAATATATCGGCATTTGCATTGTTAGCACATACTTACAACTTCTCGTCCAATCAAATTTCTTGAATTTGCCTTCTAATTTTCATACTACATACTTTTTCCGTCTACTAAGTAACTACGCATGAATGACCACAATGGTAAGATTTCATTGTATCGTAATCAAGGTATTAAAAAAATTGCCACTGGCTATTTTGAAATAAAATGCTGTGTTCCAAATTAAATTAGATATTTTGTTATTAGTTCTCGCATTGATTTTTAAATGTCCTGCTATTAAAATCTTTGGATCTAAAAATGTTTTTGACAATTGCAAGTTTCTTTTATTTAAATAACAGAGTAACAAATATGGTTCTTTATACCTTGATTAGAATATAGCAAAGTGCTCTCGACCAATGAAATTGTAGGATTTGGTGTTTCTTAATTGTGAAGAATGAATGAAATCATGTTGTTAGTAAGGGATTATCCTATTGTTTAGGCCTATACTTACAGTTCAAAACAAAATTTCTATAATTGAGTTACAAATGACCCGAAGCACATTTATCAGCTTGAAAGAATTTGTGATTAAAACTGACTAAAAGTTGAATTTTGAAACAAACAAAAAAATTTGAATTTATTGATTTGAAATGGAAATAAACAAAAGATAATTCCTTGCTAAATTATTACCTGATTTACATTCATACTCACAATCAGGAAACATTTCTTACCATTTCATTGTACTGTTGTGTCATCTGATGTATAAAACATAATTTATTACATTTTCCAAAATTATAAGAAGGTCCTTACATCACCAACACTAATCCATAAATGAAATCATGCCTATAAAGGAAGTCATGCATTAATTACAAACATTGCACTGACAATGAAACTAATTCTTAAATACAACCAATCAAGAGATTATTTAAGCCTTGAGCACTTAACAATATTCTAAGTTTGTAAGATAATGATAATCCCTTACTTCATGATAAGTACTCGCTAACGCTCGTACTTAATCATGAAGAAAGGGATTATCATTCTCTTATATACTTAAAGTACAACGCTATCTTAAAATTGTGATAATTTATCATCCATGTAATTACATTGTACACAAGAAAAGTGTGTACTATGAAACCTTGTGAAGGAAATTTAGACAACTTGGTAATGATTTTTAAACTTTCTTAAGGAAATTAATATATTTCGTCATGAATTGATTGATTTATTGATTATTGGTTGCTTAATGTCCAGTGGCAAACATTTCATGCATGTTCAGGACGATGTCATGAATTGAAAAACCGTAATAATGTCTGAAGAGAATGTGCCACCTTTATATATATATATATATATATATATATACATGCATATTTTATAAATCTTTTAGTTTTCACTTTAAAGTAAAACAAAACACAAAATCTATAATCTTTGAACTTAGTTGGTAGTTGCTTTTAATGCCTATCCGGTAGACTATCTATGGGGACAAACTATCTATATGTTTCAAATTTATTATAGCTTTAGTTTTACTGTGAAATTGAAAAAATGTTTTCAAAACATGTAAAGCTTCCACTGCAATTTAATTATTGAATGCTTTTGGTCAATTTCTTTTATCATCTTACTATAAAGTAGTACATGTCTAGTAAAACACCGCTTTATGTCAATATACATACTTACACTAGCAGTTACCATCTTTTCATTCTGGAGTCAAGGGCCTTTTGAAATCACATATTTTACAATGATACTAGTGAGTAGATTTACAAAACATGAAACTTAACATCTGTAATACAAGAAGTCAGCCAAAATAATCTATCAATGGACCAATTAAAAGGTAACTCGAATTGTAAATATGTGCTAAATTGATAGTCTATGAAAAGGTATATACTATGAAATTAAGTGCTCAGGGCAAGCCCTCGCTCTAAATTTCATTGTATATACCTTTTCATAGACTAACCTAGACATAGATTCTGCCAGATTTGCAACTTGCATAATTAACTAATTACAAATTAATTAAATTATAAAGGTCACGTTTGGTACCCAAAGAACTAAAACTTCAATAGATAAACCTTTAAATTGAAGTTCAACATGCATAGGTATTACAACATCGTGAACGGAGGAGTTGTATGTAAAATAAAAGATGTTGTATGTAAAATAAAAGATGTTGTATGTAAAATAACAGATGTTGTATGTAAAATAAAAGATGACGTATGATAGCCAATGGGACGAATACTTTTATCCGCTAAGGACCAAAGGAATTGATATTAACAGCTTCAACGATAAGCATGGTACGTGCGAGTTAAAGATTGTAAAATCAGAAATGTGCGTAGATATATATATATATATATATATATATATATAGACACAGGGCTTGTCACCTTTTTGTTTTATTTTTATTGAAAATATTCTTTAATATTTCAACTTATTTAGAGTTTTAAACACTTATCAATGTGATTTAACAATAACGGTAGTTTATTTATGTTGCCTCTCTTTCCTTATTTTCCGCCTGTGTGGAAAGCAAGTACAATGATACATGATTTAGACTCGGCTGTTAAAGGACAAATGATACATGTAGTTATTTCAAGACTTTGCGTAAAATATGTATAAGAAAGAAGTGCAAGATATTCCATTATTCAAACACGAATCATATACATTTTCTATAAGTCTAGACTTCGTCTTGTTGTACAGGGTAAAATTGCCTTATATTTTTAAAGATAGGTTTTCCATGATACTAGCCCCTATCAACATTAGTGTAATATGTATATATCGTTTACAAATCTTCTTGAATTATGTTAAAACAAATTTACTTCGTCACATCAATTTTGTGACTTATAAAACCATCAATCTTATTTCAATGTTATTTCAATTGAAATGTGTGCAAAGTATATGTCAAATGCAATTATTGCAAAAAAAAAAACAAAAACAAAACAAAAACAAAAAAAAAACTTATTTGATCACGATAGAAAGAAAAACGATTCCTGTCAAAGTACATATGAAGCTGTAAAATTTAAGGTTAAAATAGGCGTTAAATGAGATATCGAATGACTTATAGTTCGATAACTTATTTTAGTTTTGCGTATTTAAAACAATATAATCAAATGACAATGGAAGCATTGTTTTAATACACTGTTACAATTTATAAATCATAAAGAAATGATAATTATTTGTGCCTTATTATATTGATTAATATTGATACTAGCGGTGATCTTCTAATGATCTTTTCGGACCAAATCTTTCCGTAAAGGTGATAATTGTCACACTTAACTGCTGATAAACCCCGTTTATTGGAGGAAGGGCGACATCTCGTCGATGGAATGATATTATCTATCGATTTTGTTTGATTTCATTGGTAAATTGTGTGTCAATTATGACACGTGACTCACTGGTTCTTTGTTTGTAATTTTAACTTTCTATCTCACACACAAGAAAGTTTTTTCAGAGGAAGCTTTATGAAGCACACGGAGTTCAACATCTCGTCACTGGACTTAACGGATAAATCAAAGTCAAAGACATGTAAAACACATAAAATGACATATGTATGTGGATGACTTATTTAATCCATAAATTACACCTTTCACCAAAATACATGTTTAAATGTCGTTAATAGCAGAAGAGCGGCCGCCAAACGATAATCTAGAATCAGTGGATCATTTTATTGACTTTCTTGTGGTGTGAATGGTCATTCATTCACAATTTAAAAGCACATCGAATTTGAAAGCTGTGTCTTTAATACTCTATGAAAATGGTTTCGCAAATGTGTACGCAGACGAGGAGGGTAGAAATTGAAATGGTCATTGAATAGAAAATGACTGGTTTTCCGTTCAACAATCGGTTTTTATTGATAAATAAACGATAAGTCATCGGATTTCCACCTCAACAGATATTGGTTTTGTTAATTCGAAAATTTATAATTAGTTTTAACGGTCCATTTTAATTGTTCAATATTTATATAAAATGCATTTTATTCAATTTGAGTATGCGCGTTCTAAATAATATATCTCTATATCATTCGAATACCGACGGATGTAAATATTAAAATGAATATTTCCTTTTTTCATACAGGAAACGAATTTTAAAACAATGCATACCAAAACAATATTGTGTATCCGACCTATTTTATCGTTGAATATAGTATCTGAAGAGCAAAATCCTTTGTGAAAGTCCATAGGAACTATTTATCATAATTGAATACTTGAAACGCAAAACCAATATGTATTTTCCTACATGAAATAGTTGTGTTCTTATTATTAGATAGAGAGACAGAGAGAAATTGGAATGCTGTTGTTGGGGCTAATATCCTTGTAGAATTTGAACATTTTTTCATTTTTGTTCGGTTTAATAAATGATCCAGTGAACCATTTTCATAGTGCACTTTTGCTGAAGCATCGTTTGGCCAGGAAAGTATTCATGTTACTCTAAGCTTATTAAAGGGCCAGTGCTTGCTTTTGCCATCAATTGGCGTCCGTTGTCTGTCGTCAGTCGTTGACCTCCGTCAATTTCGTTCATTTACTTATGAAAAAATATTCTTTTCTGAAAGTACAATGCCAAATAAAACGAAAAGACATTCTAAATGTATAAAGTTAACCTCTGACATATAATGCCGCTTGCCAACAATTATTGCCACCAAGGCTGATAAATATATTTTCTGATCTTCTAAACTATCTAAGATATAGAAATTCTAACAAGGACAAAATTAATTGCGAATGTAAAAATCTAATATCATTTTGATTAAGATTATCAGACGATTCCTAAAGTTATTTTCCTTAAATGACGATTATTACCACTTTGAGCGATGTTGTCTTTTATTCCTGTTATTTTCAAAACAAAAATATATGAATGAATATAATGTGTAGCCCTTGATGAATGATTCTATTCATTTTTTAATTTCGTGTGTGGAAGTATTAGTAGATAAAGAGAATCTGTATATAGAACAAATGGCCAGCCGGTTTTGTAATATGTCCGTCTAAAATAGCCGTGCTGCAAAATCAAAATTTAAATGTATACATTGGTTAACTCTGCAGAAGTATGTTTTCAAAATTGGATTATCTCCTGCCAAACAAGACATGTTTTATAGGCTATGAAAAAATATTTATTTCTGATAAGTTCGTTACGTATACGCATGTTAGGTGAACTAATGTTGCTTCCACAAAATGGCAAGTATTTATGTTTACCCGAAGTTCCTCCTTTGCACATAAAATAATCTTGATTATATCAAAGAATCACAGTATTTAAAAATTTGGCAAATGACATTCTATGTTATTTGTATAAATTGAATACATCCAATTTGTTTTGATATTACGGTTTTCCACCATATAACTATTTGAAGTTTATCAGTTCGTGTTTATTTTCTCATCAAGACATTTAATCCTTATAATACAAAAGAATGATACTGAATGCTTTATTCTATTATATTCTAATATATCTGAAATCATTCAAACTTCAATCGATTATATCAAAAGCCATTGTGTATAATGAATGTACTTGTAAAAGATTATTTATTATTTCAACATTGTACACCTTGATTAATCTTTCTATAGAGTAAACCTGTCAATTGATGTATTCCGTTTAACATATTATCTTATTCTCAACAAAGCCTATTCTTATCAAACTTCCCATGCATAAAATTATTCGTCGAATCATTTATTTGATATCACATCTTAAATAATAAAGGCATATACAATTAAAACAGAGAACAATTGAAGGTATTTCCACCCCAAATAGACATATCTAGACAGGAAAAATATAATTTTGGTTTAAAATGTCAACTATGGTGTCAGATAATAGCTTCATTTATGCTGATTCCGAAAATATATGTTTTTATATACTTTTGCTAAAAAAGGGAGATAAGTAGGTACTTCCGGTCTACAAAGGTCACTCCCGGTTGACCTTCTTCAAGGTCATATATCTGTAACCTAATGTAAAAGACCCTTTGACTTTTCTTGAACCAATAAGAAGTAAGAGCAAAGGTCAAAATCTAAAACGTCAAACTTTGACCTTTACCTCAATTTCAAGGTCATAAAACAAGGACCTTAAATCAAAAGACACTATGTCTCTTATATGTATAACTAATGAGTTATATCACCATACGGCTAATGAGAAAACTCCCATTAAATGCCTACGTAATCTTTTAACCAAAATGTATGTGTTACGACATGTCGCAACTAACATTTCTGTAAAAAATTTGTCGATATCTTATTCGATTTCCTAAAATCAGTGATAACAAGCCAAATTCAAAATTTTGAACATAACCTTGACTATTGGCCTTGACCTCATTTTCTTTTTATGGACCAAGGACTCAAATCAAAAGACCCTTGGTCTTTATCACTTATGGTTTGCCAGTTACAAATACATTTTACTTATATCAAATCAGAAGGGAAATAACTCATATGGAATCTCTATACCGCTTCGGTCAAAATTAAACAAAACATCCTGAGGATATAACAAGCAATTTGGAAGAATAAATTTGTCGGTTTCTTCTACGGTTGCGAAGTATAAGAAATAACAAGAAAAACAGTGTTCGGGAGATAACTCCTACATGGAAAAGTATTTGGTTAAGCGGTGTCAGATTCAATTAAAAGCGTATAAATTGTTCGATATCATAAACCAAAAAAAATATCTTAGCGACATCTTGCGAAACAATCAAACAGCGAAAAAAATAGGCGGAAGAAAAAAAATAATCAGAACAAAGAATCTAGGTCTTTCCATGGAAAATGGAAAGACCTAATTAAATCAAATCATTTTACGTTTAGCCTCATTCATGATTGATATAAAATCTAAGTGAGGACTATACCTCTTATTCACGTTAGTATGAAACTGGACATGATAGATAAACGCAGAAATACAAATGGGTATGTTCATCCGTCAACCAAACACCTAAAACGAACTTAGGTATGGGTTTTGCTCATTGTTGAAGGCCGTATGGTGACCTATAGTTGTTTATTTCGATGTCATTTGTTCTTTGAGAAGAGATGTCACATTGACAATCATATCACATCTTCTTATTTTTAATATATTTAGTTCTTATATTAAGTACCTGTAGATTTGTGTTTAAGTGATTAAAGTTGTATTACAACCTATGCTAAAGAAGCATATGTTCATATTGTTTTTTAGATCTCTATAATCAGAGGCTGACGATAAAAGAGACAAACTTTTAAAACTCGTAAGTCGAGGAAAACGAAACCGTCATGACAAAAACGAAAACGACGGAAAGACAACTAATGCCGGAAAACACTACATAGACAAAAAAAAAAAAACATAGCCACAAGAGGCTAACCAGACATCGGGTATGACGTCACGTCATATGCTTCTGAGGGATAAGAAGTTCCTATTCAACATATAGCACCCTACGTGTTGCTCATGCGGTTTCAAGTCCAATGATTATACTTTTTTGTGACATCACCATGGAGGAAAAGAGGATGGGATTGTCATAATGATAACTCGAACACATCCGTTGTCATATGCGACACAAAAATATTATATTGCGTCAGTAAAACTTTCGAAGGAATGAGTTAAAATTTACCAATTGGAACCCTTACTTCACTAGGTTTCTTGTAAGCATCATTTCTCCACCAAGGAATCCATGATAGGAAACGCTTTGAAATATAACATAAACGGGGAAATATAAACTCCATAAAGGCACAGTTGGAATTTTACTGCATAGAAATGAGAGATTCACAATTAGGAATATCAAATCAACTTATTTGTCAGCAAGTGTTATTCTCAACCGAGATCATTTGCAATAACACCACATCTTCTTATTTTTATAGTTGAACATAAAATTTTCCGGAAAACTATTTTCTAGTTTTAAAAACATTCAATTTTTCTGTCTAAAGGAGTATAATATTTAAAGCTTTCAGGTACCAGTATATTGCTACTAAATCGTACACTTTCAGTAATACATACGAGGGTAGTTAATTTACTTTCCAAAGTAAGGATATGGATACGCATACAAACAGGAATATGTGACATAAATAAAATTTGCTTATAATATACATATATTATATAAATGCACATTATACAAAATCGTTCATCATTCTATTGATCATAAAGATACGCTGTTGGGTGAACATGGTGAATATAAAAAATAAAGCTTTTCATAAAATCAACAAAAGTACAAATAAATAATGTTGTGCCCAAAATAGATGTTACTTAATATGTATGCATTCATTTAAATACAATTTTAAAGACAGGAACAGTTGCAACAGGATGTTAAGAGTAAAAATGTCCTACATATAAAAATAAGAAGATGTGGTATGATTGCCAATGAGAAAACAACTCTCCACAAAAGACCAAATGACACAAAATTTAACAACTATAGGTCAATGTACGGCCTTCAACAATGAGCAAAGCCCATATCGCGTAGTCAGCTATAAAAGGCCCCGAAATAACAAAAATGTAAAACATTCAAACGAGAAATTAACGGCCTACTAATTTATGAACGAAAACAAATGTGTTACATAGCAACAAACGACCACGCTGAAGCACGTCCATTATTCATTTTTCATTATTCAAAATTCAATAATGAATAATAAAATAGTTCACTATTCACTATTCAATGTTAAGTGATGAATAATAAATAATGAAATAATTTATGTTTCATTATTCAAGTTGAAGCGGTGAATAGTGAAATAAAAATAAAAATTGACTGTGACACTATAGCTATATCCCGTATTTCTAAATTAGTCTTTTGGAGTTATCTAACAAATAT